>JAJJWX010002877.1:600000-837022 GCA_023529315.1 Papaver bracteatum
TGCCTTTTGGCTTGTGCAATGCTCCAGCTACTTTTCAAAGGTGCATGGTAAGTATCTTTTCAGAATATGTTGAAAACATAATCGAAGTGTTCATGGACGACTTTAGTGTCTTTGGTGATTCATTTGACCTTTATTTGAACAATTTGTCACTAATCCTTGAACGATGTGTTGAAAAAAATCTTGTGCTAAATTGGGAGAAGTGCCATTTCATGGTAACTCATGGCATAGTTTTAGGCCATATAATATCTTCTAAAGGATTGAAAGTTGATAAATCTAAGATAGACCTTATTCGTGCTCTAACCCCTCCCACTATGGTGAGGGAGATACGTTCTTTCCTTGGTCATGTAGGTTTTTATCGTAGATTCATCAAGCATTTTTCCAAGATAGCATCACCACTTTGCAACTTATTGCAAAAAGATGTGGTTTTTAACTTTGATGAAAAGTGTGTGGTGGCATTCAATCGTTTGAAAGGACTTTTGATTTCAGCCCATATCATTAAACCACCGGATTGGAGCAATCCTTTTGAGCTTATGTGTGATGCAAGTGACTACGCGGTTGGTGCGGTGCTTGGGCAGCGTGTGGGGAAGATACCTCATGCTATTTATTATGCTTCTAGAACTTTAAATGAGGCCCAACAAAACTACACAACCACTGAAAATGAGTTGTTGGCTATTGTTTTTTCTTTGGAAAAGTTTCGCTCTTATCTAATTGGTACAAAAGTTGTTGTTTTTTATGATCATGCAGCACTTAGGTACTTGCTTACAAAGAAAGAGGCGAAACCGAGGCTCATACGGTGGATTTTACTCTTGCAAGAGTTTCATATTGAAATCAAAGACAAGAAAGGAATTGAGAACACCGTTGCGTATCACTTGAGTCGTCTTGTTGTGGACAAGGAAACTATCCCATTGCGTGAAAGTTTCCCGGATGAGCAACTATTCTCAATTGCCTTTGGAGAACCATGGTACGCTGATATTGTTAATTACTTAGTTTCTAAACAAATCTCAAAGAATTTGTCTCGTGATGAGAGAGACAAACTTAAGAAGTTAGGAAACCAATACATATGGGATGATCCATACTTATGGAAACATTGTAGTGACCAAGTAATACGAAGGTACGTCCCCGAATCTGAATTTAACTCTATCTTGTCTTTTTTCCACTCTTATGCATGTGGAGGACACTTTGGGAGCAATAGAACCGCTCTCAAGGTACTAGAATGTGGTTTCTATTGTCCGACTTTGTTTAAGGATGCACATGCATTTTGTACCACATGTGATAGGTTCCAAAGAACAGGCAATATAGGTGCCCGAAATCAAATGCCACAAACTATTATTCAATTTGTTGAGGTTTTTGATGTATGGGGAATTGATTTTATGGGCCCTTTTTTCAATTCTAGTGGAAATTATTATATCTTGCTTGATGTTGATTATGTCTCGAAATGGGTGGAAGCTAAGGCCACCCCAACTAATGATTCTAAAGTTGTTTCAGATTTTGTGCAAGCAAATATATTTGCAAGGTTTGGAATTTCAAAGGCTATAATTAGCGATGGAGGTTCACACTTCAAAAACAGGTTCTTGCAAACCTTGTTAAGGAAGTACAATGTGTCGCATAGTGATAGGTGTAGATTACACCTAATTTACTATCTAGTAGTTTATGCTTTCTTTGCTATTTTTCTTGTAAATTATGTATTTTACGTGTTTTTTTGAGTTATTAGGTACTCTGGAGTCACACGGAGAAAAGAAGAATAAATCACCCAATTTGAGCAAAAAGGGTAAAATTGTCATTTCACGGGGCAAACACTATCTGGAGCACAGTCAAGGTTACGGGACAACTCAATTGGAGGAGCACTAAAGACAGTCTAGTTAACTGTTGAGGGGAAACCTAACTGGATAGCCCTTATCCAAAGAAGACTGCTTGTTACAAGACATCCAAATGGGTGGTATGTATCCATGGTCTATGCCCAAACCTGAACTCGGACCCAAACCCGGATCCGGATGTTATAATCCCAACCCTAGAATCGATTCTCCATCATTGTTTGCTACTGAAACAGAAAGAAGAAGCAGCCATGGTCTGTTACATCACGAGAGAAGAGATCGAGAGAAGAGAAGTTTTGTGATGGAAAAGATGTGATGATGCTACTGATTTAAAGTAAGCAGTTAGGGTTCAGAGGAAGATGATAATGAAGAGGAAATGGGTTTCTTGGGCTGAAGAGATTAACAGGGGAGAAATTAGGAATTAGGGTTCTTGAAATTGAGAAGGAATTGGAGGTTTCGCTGTTGATCAATTGAAGATGGGTTTGGATCGAATTGGGGTTTTGAGATGTTGATGGTGGTGATTCTTCTATTTGAGAAGACTTGGTTGAAGCTATGATGGATGTGATTGAGATTGAATCTGAGATGGGGTCTTGCTGTGGAACTCAGAGAAGAAGATGAGTGTGATTCAGGTGAAAGAATGGGTGGTAATTGGTGGCTGCAACAGGGAGATGGATGAATTTGGAAATAGGGGTTTAAGATGAATTGATTGAAGCGGAAATTGAATGAATAGCTCAGCTGGTGAGGAATGAATTGTATAGATGAATGTTAGGATACATGTTATGCAGGAATTGAAAAGAAGTGAAGCCTGAAACAGGCTTGGAATTGGTCGAAATGCAAACGAAACTCTGTCGGAATTTCTACCCGGAGAGTTAACTCAGATGACCAATCCAGTCCTATAACTCAGCTGAGTAAGAATTTAATAGACCGAGTCAGAATGCTAACTTGGTAGCTGACTAATCTGGTTTGACCTGTTGACTAAAAACGACTGTTAGTTTGACAGTTACAATTAACGGACCGTGACGGAATATTCCTTTGCCGGAGGAGAATTTTCAGGTGGCCGGCGGCGACGGATTCCTGCTTATTTCCGGCCAAAAACCCAGTTTTCCGGCGAGCCAAAGTTGCATAGTTTTGTGTGGATTTCTCTCATGGGATGTGAAGACTTGGACTTGGAATTGGATGAAGAATTTTGTTTGAATATGGAAAGAGAAGATGGGAGATTTGAGAAAGGCTTGGATTTGGAAATTGAAGTGAAAAAGGAAAGGGATTCTATTCCTTGGAAGATATGGAGAACATTGGAGCCTATAAATAGAGAAGTTCTCTACTTTTCTATACACACCTTTTACACACACAACACTTTTCTTTTCTTTATTCTTTATGTGAACTTCTTTAGCATGAGTAACTAATTTTATTGATTGAGGATGAATTCCTAGTTCTTAACATGTTCTGAGTTTTGTTTTAAATCTACTTTGAATTTTCACATGATTATCGTTTGTTTTTGCTATTAAGAGTGTTTATGATTGATTGATAAGTTATTTAGGATGTATACTAAATTGATTTGTTAATTTGATCTATAGCTATTGAAAGTTAGGGGATAAGTAATCGTTTCTTGACTCTTTACACAAGTAGAAAACACAAGACCTTGCGGAGGGATTCCGTGGAGCAATTGTGTGTGAAAACAACGCTAGAAAGTGGACCAATCGAACCGAGTCTAACTACTAGTACTAAACCTAAGTTCATAAATCTTAATGTGTTCGGGGAATTACATCTTGTAAGCGAACCTCAAGGTGGTTCTTTTGAATAGAATCTGATAACTAAGCGAACCTGTTACTCGGTGAAATAAGGAATTTTGGGGTTAGCTAAGCGAACCTGCTATCCTACGGTTGGTGATAATCTGTGACTAATAATCTGTGACTAATAATAAGTGGAAGAGAACATAACTTTAATCATTGTTTTGAAGCGAAGAAGGATTCCTTGATCTAATCTCTCTTATTAATTTCCTTTATATTTTTGATTGCTTTATTTACTTTTTGTGACAATTCAACCCCCCTTTGTGTGACAATTTTACAACTAGAATCTCGTGCTCCTCGTGGGATCGACCTTGACTACCCTATATTACTTGTTAATTAGGTAGTAAAGTATTAATTAATTTGTTGTGGTTACGACACGAATACACATAGGATTGCAACACCATACCATCCACAAACAAATGGACAAGCCGAGGTTTCCAACTGAGAGGTGAAATCCATTCTCGAGAAGACGGTGAATCCAACAAGGAAGGATTGGAGTTTGAGACTCAATGATGCTTTGTGGGCGTATAGAACCGCATACAAGACACATATTGGGATGTCTCCCTTTAGGCTTGTTTACGGTAAACCTTGTCACTTACCCATTGAAATTGATCATAAGGCGTTTTGGGCTATTAAGCAATGCAATATGGAGTTGGATGGTGCTGGAAAGCAAAGGAAGTTGGAACTCCAAGAGTTGGAAGAGATTCGCAATGATGCATTTGAAAGCTCACGAATTTACAAGGAAAAGATGAAAGCATTTCATGATAATATGATTACAAAGAAACAATTTTGCATTGGGCAGAAAATGCTTTTTTTTAATTCTCGTTTGCAATTATTTCCGGGTAAACTAAGGTCACGTTGGATTGGACC
This sequence comes from Papaver bracteatum, assembly GCA_023529315.1. Lineage (NCBI taxonomy): Eukaryota > Viridiplantae > Streptophyta > Magnoliopsida > Ranunculales > Papaveraceae > Papaver > Papaver bracteatum. The sequence continues at coordinate 604,469 of JAJJWX010002877.1, forward strand.
TTTTTTTGTGACTAATGTGTTTTCTCATGGTGCAGTTGAAATTCGTAGTTTAGCTACAGGAAATGAACTTAAAGTGAATGGGCACTGGTTGAAACCATATTATGAGAACTTCTCTTCGGATGTCGTGGAAGGAGTTAACCTTGTAGAAGTGCTCCCTTTGGAGGAGTCTTAGCAAACAATGAGAACGTCGGGCTGACGACTTTAAACCAAGCGCTATGTGGGAGGCAACCCACCGGTTTTGTATCTTTACCTTTATCTTTTTATTCTTTAAGCATTTTATCTTTATTTTCTTGTTTTTGCATATCATTTGCGAAATTTCCCACCTTGAACTTTCTTTGGACGATTCAATTTTACATTGAGGAAAATATAAAGTTTAAGTGTGGGGGGAGCATTTATATGTTTGTATAGTTTGTTTTAGTTTGTTTTCTGCCTTTACTTAAAAAAAAAAAACAAGAAACAAATTTGTGCTTTTTGAACTCCGAAATCTAGAAACTTGTGCCTTTAGGATGACACCATTAGTGAATGGAACCATTTTGATTGCAGGAGTTGAGGAACCAATTAACTAAAAGTATGGACATAGCTCAGAACTTACAAATACCATGATAGTTGTTACCATATCTCGGAATATCACCATATCACATTCTATTTTTATTTTTTCATATTTTTCTATTATTCTTTTTTCATATTTTTCTATTATTCTTTAAGTGCTTTGGTGGGTCACTAAACATCTACTTGTTATTACTGTTAGGATGAAATAGAGTGATTGAGTTGCCAGAAAGAAAAAAAAAAAAAAAAAAAAAAAAAAAAAAGACCGACCAATTAGACCAAACGGAATAAAAATGACACTTGGATAGCAGTATGTGTGAAAAATTGTCCCTGTCTCCGTCACCTAAAAAAGCGTGGAATGCAGGATCCAAGGCAACTATCACATGCTTGCTGAAAAGAAGCATGCGCTTGGATTCAAAAGATCTAATCATGCTGTCTAAAAAATAAAAAATAAAAGTGAAAAAGAAAAAGAAAAAGAAAAGAAAATATTATATTTGTTGAATAAAGTCACTCTTGGTTCCATTCTATATGCCGGTTGAGTTGATGTAGAACTAAGATTTTTGACCACTGGTTCCCTTGTATATGCCAGTGTATTGACACTAGAATTCAGACCAGTAGATCAATCCAATAGGATGCATAGGTTCATCTTGGCGGTGACCTTCAGACAGATATGGGAAACACCGATCACTTGTCAACATTCGCAAACATCTACATATATATCCATCTTCTTAGTCTTTTCATTGTGATTGTGGTTTGTTAGTTTCCGAGTATTGTGGTTTGTTAGTTTCCGAGTATTGTGGTTTGTTCGACTATATAATTATACCTTTATTTACTTATATATGAATTGAATTTGCTCAGGGTACCTCCTCCTGTAATCATTTTGGATTCTTTCATTGATTTGTCACAAATAGACGGAGTTGGAAATATAGGTTTTGTAGGCAGACCTCTTGTAAACCTTTACGAGACTAAAACTCTTCTACTAGGGGCACCTAGGGGTTCAAAGGCTTGTTATTTATGCTAAAATTAACTATAGCCTCGACGAGACGGAGTTGTATGTATGTTTTATAATTATTTTATTTGATTTGCTCGAGGAATAACAAAGTCTAAGTGTGGGGGAATTTGATAGGTGTCTAAAACACCTTGATATTTATCTATAGTTTATGCTTTCTTTGCGAGTTTTCTTGTAAAATATGTATCTTATGTTTGTTTTTGAGTATTTAGGTACTTTGGAGCCATTTGGAACAAAGGAAGAAGAAACAGCGCGAAAGTCTCATCTCAAGTGCAAATGTTGTTGGAGGCGAACTATTTCTCATTATTTGCTTTTATTTCTTAATTTCATTCTAAAAAGCATGTCAGCTTTAATGATGCGAATTCTGTCTGAAAAGCATGTCAGCTTTAGTGATGAAGAGAAATTGGAGAGAAAAAGTAGATCTGAGAAGTAAGAGACGGCTATTGTTGGTGAAAGAATTCAAAGAAGAAGAAATCGTCTATTTGGAGCGTAAAGGGAAGAAAAGATCATTTCACAGACAAGGGACGTGGGAGTCAATCCAAAACAACACGAGGCCTGTCATTTGGTTGACCCTTTTCTTATTTGTGGGTGCCTAGAGCCATTTTTGGGTAACCCCTTATCTAATTCACTTGAGTGGGTGTAGCCATTCCCATTCTTACACAACCCTAGAATTCCGAGTCTCAATTAGCTGCCCAAATCAAATTCAGAAACCAAGGGAGAGTAGTGTGTCTGCTGTTAACACAGAAATTCAGAGAAATAGACTGGGGAAATCAGAGATGAAAGTGGTAGTATTGAAAGGAGTTGTTGCTAAGAGATTGGGATAAGTAACTGAAGCTGATGGATTGCGATGGTATTACTGAGATTTCAAGAGTGTTATTTGTTGTTGAACGCAAACAGGGAGGAAATTGAGATGTTGAAGTCACTAATTTTGTTGGGTACTTGGATTAACCAGTGGTTCGATTTTGTGAGATGATTACAGCTCAAATTGGGTTCAAAAATACTGAGCAGTTGATGGAGTTTCAAGACTTGTTTAAACCAGAGAAGATAATGGTTGGCTGATAATTGGGATTGAATTTGAATATTTGTGTTTGTTGAGTAGTTTCTGAACTATGGGTGTGTGGTGAACTGAATTTACAGGGATTTGGGTGAGTTAGGAGGCTATACAAATCCAAAAGCTACAGCATGAAGACAATGGCATGTAATCTGTTCGAGCAAAGGCCTAAATGACTTTTTTTATTACTTCAAGTTCAGCTGTTGTGCATTTGTAGGTCTTTGTAATGGTTTTTGAGGAATTGTATTCGATTTAAAGTTGCTGTGAATGATGGGTTCGAGTTTGTGTAAGAACGGCAATGATATTTTGTGCTGGTGATGGCTGATTGAATGGGTACTGGTGTGAATGACAATGGTTGATTGGTCTGAATGCTAGCCAGGGAAGAGCTGCAGTTGATGGGATTTGTGGTTGCTATAATGTTGAAGTGTTGTTGCTTCTAGAAGTTTGAGAACTTGGTGGTAATTTCAGGAGATTGATCTTTGGTGGTGACAATTAGTCTGAGAAGCACATGTGAACAATGAATCTAAGAATTTACTGGGAATGAATGTGTTTGATTGTGGTGTTATCTCAGTTCATTTGAGATGGTGGTCTGTGAACTGAGGTGTCTATGGGCGAACTGAGTCGCAGCTGAAACTGTGTTGCAGGATGATACAAAAGATGCATTTCTTGAACTGGAGTTCTAGTTGCAGCATGGAGATGGTTGTTGGGTGTCCTTGAACTGTGTTGCAGTTGTGTTGGTTTCACAGTAGATGCTGGTGATATGCAGTGATAGAGTTAGTAGGAGGAGATGCTGAGACGATGCTGATGTGTAGAAACCGCAGGAGGTGATTAAGTTGCAGAATTAAGGTATAGATTGAAATAGGGGACAAGAAGGTGGAATAGGTACTGAGATTACATGGTCTTGATCGAGTATGCCAGGGAATTAAGGAATTGGTGATTATGGCATCAAGAAGAAGAGATGTTGTTTTTGGTAATCGGCAATGAAGGGACTGTGATGTTGTGTTGTGAGATGAGGAGTTGAATCTAAAGATAGACATGGAAGCGATGTCAGTCAGGTGATTATACATGTTTTGATATGAAGATGGTTAGTGACTGTTGTGCCCGTGATCAGAGGAAGAAGTGGTGGTGCTGTTATGTGTGCTGTGATGGATTGCAGTTGGGGTTTGGCCTTGTTACTAAGGGTGTTATTGCTTCGAGTTGAACTGAAATGGCGATGGTGTTGTTGTATCTGTCGCATTTATAGTGCGGGTGAAGCTATAACCAACGGATTAAAGGTTTGAGCTGTGTCTGTTGCAGTTTAAAGTGATATATTGCAGTTGGTTTTGAGGTTGTGAGTTTGGATTTGAACCTGAGATAGAGATGGGTTGTTTGCTGCTTCAAAGAGATGAAATGGAGAGTGTGTTGGTGGTCTCAGTTGCAGGTGTTGGTGATTGAAATGGATTAGGGTTCATGCAATATATGCACTGGATGTGCAAATGGATTAGATGGTGTTGCTCAAGATGTGATTGAGCAGTTTTGGCTTGAGAAGGAGTTGGTGGTTCGAGTGATAAAGGCAAGGTTACAGGGAAGACATGAAATTGCTGCAGATGGTTGGAATTAAAGTGGTGTGTGGCTCAGATGGCTGCAAGATTATGCACAGCCAAGATGGCTGGCCAAGGAGATGTTATTCATAGTTATGGTGCAACACTGAATTATGGCCTAGCAATGGCTCAAGCCTTGGACAAGAACCCATCCAGTCAAGACAGACTTACCTGACTCAGAGCTGATTCCCTTGACCACCTGAGATTTTTTTTGCCGGCCACCGGTGATACTTTTCCGATACCGGATTCCGGCCAAATTCCGGCCAAAAACCCAAATTTCCGGTGACATATTTGGAGCATATTTTCTACATGGGTTCTTCTCACTTATGGGCTTGGTGGATTTCATCTAATGGACTTTGGAGACTAGACTTATTTTTTTGAGTGAAGGAAGAGCTATAAAAGAGAAACTTCTACAACTTGGGATATCACGTATTATTCTTGGAGCAGAGGAGAGAGCCGCAACTAGGGTTTGCTTTCCTATTTAATTTTCATCTTCTTTATTTGATTATTGATTATGATGAACTCCATAGCTATGAGTAGCTAAATTCTATATTATTGGTTAAGGATGTAGTCCTATTTCTAAAACTTGTGCTTGATTAATGCATTAGTTTTCTCTCTTGATTATCGTTCATATCTCTACTATTTTTGATATCACATGATTGATGTATTGTGATAGGATTTAGATGTTTGGTTAGTTAAGTGGCCAATTAATTGAACTTGCATCTTGTCCATAGCTATTTTAGGGTTTTTCATCGAGCGATAATCCCAAATACAAGTAGCATGATATGATTATAGTTTGTAGTGAATACACTCTTATAATCATATGTAGAGTTTGACCATTGTCCGAATTGTTATGCGTAATGTATGACAATTGCATTGATTAGCCTATTTCCAAAACTTAATGCTCCTGGGAATTGAACTTGATTAGCGCAATGCGTTAGGTTATTCTTTAGGTAGAATTCACATACGCAGCTCTAATGTGTGTGTTGATTAACTTGGGAAATTATTAGATTATCTTGCTCTCTTGATATTCTAGGCTTTTGATAATAAAAGATATTAAATTGTAATTCTAATCATATATGCAAGCACATGTTTAAGATTGAGTAAGAAAGTGAATTATCTTTGACGCATACAACTGCGATCATCTGAGTATGGACGATAATATATCTGACAACACATTACCAGTTCAAAAACATTCTAACTTAGTCCAGAGCCTTGTTTTCCCTGAGAAATCTCTCTCATCTTCCCCATCAACCAAAACTGTGTATAACTGGGAAGCTCTCCTAGATGAACAATTGGATGAAAAAGTGATTCATAAGAAGGACAAGATGTTGATGAGGAAGTCTCACAGTACATCAAGCTTTTTGATCATCTCCTAAAGAAAGAAAAGTCAACATCTTGCTTGGATGAATTTCTCACTCAACTCTGTCTTGAAAACAGAAAAATGAGAAAACTATTTAAGGGATATGACTGTGGTTATAGTTTGCTATAATCTATTCTTAAAGATCATGAGGAAGAGCTCATTCAAAGAATTCTGAATGTGATGAACTTCGTCAAAATCTCTTTGTATTGAAAGAAAGACTTGCAGAAACCGAAGCAAGGTATGACTCTCAACATAATTGTTTAAATGACAGAGAAAATGCTTTTCTCACCCGAGAGAAACAATTGGAGAGTGATCTTAGTACTGCTCTTGAGAAGGTTAAATCTTTGGAAAAGAATTTGAAAAAATTCAATTCTAGCTCTACAAAATTGTCGTCTATGATAGGAGCATGTAAAGAACATTGTGATACACATGGTCTGGGATATAAGGGTATAGACGCCCCAAATACTGGTAAGAACAATTTTGTTCTATCCAAAAATCGACTTCAAGCTGAAAATTTCACCGGAAGTAAAAGTGAAAAATCTTCTCCAGCAATAGATATTTCTAGAAACCAAGAATGTCATCTCTCTAGGACTTCACAGTTGAGAACGGTTAAAAACATTCCTGTCAACTGCTATTATTGCGGAAAAAAAGGTCACATTCAAAGAAGATGTCATATTCGTTTACGGAATGAAAAACTTCATAGCATTCTTGTCTGGATGTCTAAAGAAGTAATCAAACCCGCCTTCAGTTAGAAATTTATCTCTCAATCAAGAAAAGTGTTGTGATGGGCCAATTCCTGATTTTGAATATAACAAAACTTCTACTTACAACTGTAAAAAGAACAATGTTATATGGATGATTGATGACTCTAAAAGGTTTGTAAAGAGAAAAAGGCTTTGAAGGAAGAAAAAAACTTCAAAAAAAAATAATCAAAGATGATCTTGCCCCTAAAAAAAGTGTTCCTAATTATATTCACATCAATAATCGTGTTTCGGAACTCAAGACCAATATCAATAGTCTCAAGCGCAAGATCAATAAGGCGAGAAAAACATCTGGTTCAGGTAACTTCTGTCTTTCTCTTGTTAATTCGTTTGAAGAATATTATAAGGCTTCTGTTTTATGTCAAGGGAGTGAAAAAAAAAATCAATACCTCTGATGAGCTTCATGCTCATCATACTACAACCTGACCATCTCTTTGTATGTGTATCCTCTGTAAGACCATAAGATGATACACATATCTCTCAAGAAGATATTTCTTTCTTGACAAATGGTCTGTGTTGTACTTTTTGTGTTGATTATTTTTTCTCCCTTCTGAGCTTTGCTCCGGACAGTTGTCGTGATTTGTCCATCTGATGCATTAATGAAATCTTTAGAATGTTCTTCCTCAATGACAGTTGATTTTCAACTTTGTGTTGCACTCTTCATGAGCCAAAGTTTCATGTCATGTGTTCAGAACATGTTTTCAAAAGATGTTCTTAAACGTTTTATCCTCTGGGTTTATGGTTTTTGATTTTTGGGTCATAACCATGAATTTTGTGCACCCGACCCCTTACCAAACGGTCACATGTAACCCTAGGGTTTTCTTGTGAAAGTCACTAATATATATATCAAGGATATTTTTGATATGTATACTAGTTCGATAACATCAAGACTTTTCTTGGTGTTTTGGTGTGCACAATGGAAGGATGCAATAAGGAAGACAAGTTTGATGATGCCAAAGTTTTTGAACTTCACGAAGTACCCATCTCCATAATTTTCTTTCAAGCAATTGATCATGAAAAATATCTTCCAGTTCAAATGTCCCTTTAATTGGTTGGAAATCTTCTTCAAGATTTTGAGGTCGTTTGTGAACATCAAAGAACTTGAAATTACATCAAAGAACCTTGCGTTTCTGAAAAACGAGCTAAAGAGAGCATCTAATGAACTCACCTTGTTCGTTCCTTGGTTGATGACCGTGTCTAAGTTTTTTTTTTGTGTTTTTGTCTAGGAAACTTCTTATGAGAATTTATTCTTGTGTTTTTAAGAAGGATAACTAGGGTTTGGAATAGCCATTATTGTGAGTACACATAGCTATTGCTAACGTTTTTCATCTTGCAATGTTTTTAGATTTATTTGTTTAAATTCTAAAGTTTATTTGGAAGATGATTTTTGCAGTATTAATCTTTATGGTTTTATATATTGCAAATTTTTATGGGATATGTTGTTTACGTCCGTGAACCTTGACTGTCCCATACTTGTTCAAAAGTTATCTCTATTATATTTCGATATGAAACTATTGTTAAAATATAGGATAAACTTTTGACTACAAAAGTTAAGTCTTTTATGTCATTATGCAAATATTGATGGAAGAAAGGATGAGCTTTTGTTTTCAAAGATTAAGTCTATTATATGTCATTGTGCAAATAGTGATGAAAAATAGAATGAATCTTTGATTATTCCGCAGTATTGGTCTTTCCCTGATCCACATCTTTGTGTATGTACTGTGTTGCTCCGTAAGTTCTCTTATGTTGAGCATGGCCAATTAAATTGATCATTTTTCTTGTGGTTAATTCAATTGAGATTTTTGGATACAAATTCATGTTTCATGTGATTTGTTAATGTCCAAAGAAATCCTTTTTTTCTTGTAAAAGTAAGGTCGCTCTTGTTGTTCTTTCGGGAATGACATTTTATGGTGAAGAGTTTTTAATTGAACTTGTGCTTAATTGCCAAATATTTATGTGGAGTGCGGCTGTGGAATATTATAGGGGTCACCTTATATCTTAATAAACTCCTTGATGAATGCATTTAGTTTCGGCTATTTGATGGCATCTAAACAAGTTGGTATGTTGTTTTCTTTTGGTCATGAAGTTTCTCTATGAAAATTTCATGAGGATCCCACTAGTTTTCGTACCTTTGCCAATTTATATTGACAAAAATGGGGAGAATTAATGTGTAGTTCACACTACAAATACATATGGTTTAGGATCATTATGTAAGGGGGAGTGGTTTTCATATTGAGACGAAGTATTGACTACGGGGGAGTAATACATATCACTATAGTATTGTTGTCAAAGTTGTGATGCAATTGGACTTTGATGTTGTATAATGATACTATGACACTGTATAACAATGATTGAGAGAAATTGTTTTCTCATTTTTATAGCTACGGATCTTCAACAACGATGATGCTGAGTTAAAAACATTAGGAATCATTGGAGTACTTGGAAGTGACAAAGATTTCGAGTAATGTTGAAGAACCAAGGAGATCAAGCATTTGGATGAGAAGCTGTAAAGTTTATTTACTTTGTAATCCATATGTATTGATAGTTTTGTCACTAAAATTGACAAAGGGGGAGATTGTTAGAGCACTGCTCGGTCGAACTCGCAAGCGTTGCTATCTCAAGCTTGTTTGTCAATGTTAGTGATCAAAACTATAAGTCTTAATTTCTAGTCTACTAAAAGTAATGTCTCAGACTAGGATAAATTGTGTAGTTGAGCATTATACTTCACGGCGGTCATTAATTGAAGACGAAGAACTACTAAGGAGAGATTCTGGAACTTCATCAACAAAAGGTATGTGGAGACCAAAACTCATCTATCACCTGGAAAGTCTATTTCTACTCTATCTATATATTGAGACAAAAGTTGTATTACTATAGTTTTCGATTATGCACATTTGAGATTTCGAGCTGAGTTTAGCTTGCTTATATATTTCTCGAATTATGTGTTGGTAAGCTTTCACTTCAACCAAGTTCATCTTATATTATTGATGAAAGTCAAAAGATGATCATGTGAAAATCACCAAGTAACATCTTACATGGTTTGTGTGTTACAATCATTTGGTGTAGACTTGGAATGTTTCGTTATGATTATTTCAATAACTTGAAAATTAGTGTGTGAAAACGGCTATTGTCATCTTCTAAGAAAGTTTCAATGATTGAAATAAGAGTTTAGAACACTTAACCAACATTGGATTATAAACATGTTGTGCAATCTTTCATATGTGTGATCCATGTCCAGGAACCATAGTATGCATACCCGTATGCGTACCTATTGGTTTGAGAAGTCCAGAAACCTAAGTGCGCGTACCCGTACACATACTGGCGTTGGTTTATGACTGGAAATTTCTGATGGGTTTGGAGGTATGCTTACCCGTTCGCATTCTGGCGAAAACCAAACTTGGTCCAGCTATTTCAATTATGCCTACCCGTTTGCATACTTGAATGATTAAAGTTCTAAAATCTGTTGTGACATGAACAAATACATTTATACAATAATGAATGCATTCTTTGCAAATTGTGGCTATATTGTTCATAAATTGATTTGAGTGAATCAAATCAATCTTGCTTCAATTGTGTTTTTTTATACTTTTATGAGAATATAGCAACTGAAAAACTCTTTAACAAGTTTCATTTGAGTCATTTGAACTAGTTATGGTTAAGATGAATATGGTTGATATGAGAGTGTTCATTTAGCTAACCTTGGTTAACTACTGTTGAGCCAACATGGTGTAAACGTTTATGTATGGTTACTTAAACCTAAATGAGGGTACATTTCATTTGTGTATAACAAGCTAAGTTCTATATAACGGTTGAAAGATATTAGCTTGGGTTTAATCAGGTTTTCATCTAACGGTGAATATTGAATGCTTTGTTACCAAGGTAACTAAGATTGCAAATCCTGATTTGAAAACTATATAAAGGAGAACTCTAGTAAGTGGGAAACCTAATCCCCACACCTCATGTGTGATACTAGTTGCGCCTAGAGTCGATTCTCCTTTAACCTTAGGTTTTTCACGAAACCATGTACGTTAACGACTTAAAGACTTCATTGGGATTGTGAATCCAGACCCAACTATTTTTTCTGTAGTTGCGTGTTCTGATCTTAATTTTAGTATCATGATTGAGTATTATCTTTCTTAAGATTTTCTTGAGATTTATCTCTGATAGGTAAGATTAAAAGTAGTCACAAACATCTTCGTCTCATCGTTTGTGATTCCACAATATCTTTTTTCGTTACCATATGATTAAGATTATTGTGAGGTGATTGATAATACTAGGTTGTTCTTCAGGAATATAAGTATGTTTATCAATTGGTTCCTGTGCACCTTGATTTATAAAAAAACGGAACAAAACTCGTGGGTATTTCTGTGGGAGACAGATTTATCTATTCTAATAGACATTTTTATGTGAGACATATTTGTTTATCAAGTCTTCAACTTTGGATCGTAGCAACTCTTGGTTGTGGGTCAGATCAGCTAAGGGAATCAAGTGCGCAGAAACCTACTGGGGTTTAGAGATGTAAGGAGCGCAACTGTACCTTGATCAGTGTGAGATTGATTAGGGCTCAACTACATTCCAGTCCGAAGTTAATTGGTAGTAGGCTAGTGTATGTAGCGGCTTAATACAATGTGGTGTTCAAAGATGGTCTAGGTCCTGGGGTTTTTCTGCATTTGCGGTTTTCCTTGTTAACAAAATTCTAGCGTCTATGTTATTTCTTTTCCACATTATATTTGTCATATAATTGAAATATCACAGGTTGTGCGTTGAATCGATAAATTGGTAAATCCAACCTTTGGTTGTTGATTGAAATTAATTGATCCTTGAACATTGGTCTTTGGTACCGTTTAAGTTATTTCTCTTATATTCAATCGGGCTCGCAAGTTCCTATTTGATGATTGCTGATTGAATTAAGAGATAAAGATATAAAACTCTTTGATATACTTTTCTCTAGATTTAGTCTGACTGTCTAGTTAATTCTCTTGAAAGTATATTGGTGTTTGTGTATTCAGATTGCCAAACAAAATATTGGGTGTGGTTGTTATACCCCCTCTTTTTCACTGACCATTATCCCAATTGTATATAAACATATCATCTGGGTGTAATGCACAACCCTCATTTGACGTGAGACCCAAGTCAACTTCCTTTTTAACCGGAATCCCAGCCCTGAAACATATATCAGCAATAGTATCACGGACAAGATCATGTCGAAATTTAAAACCTACCTCATGAGCACAGTGCAAAGCATGGTCCCCTAAAGCAATCCATATCCCTTTTACATAAGACACATCTGCTGTTCTCCGTGAATAAAGGAATACCCAGTCTGTAACTCAAAACAACACTAAATTGTCGAGCGTTAACTCTTTGGTTAAGTGCTTTAATAGGTAACGCCTTGAGAAAATCTTTAGATTGATAATAATAACGTGTCCTCTAAGCAAGTATGAGCCTGTTTATATAGGCATGAAATAGAATTCTAAAAATATCAAAACTCTAAAAGAAGAAATAAGAAAACTATAAAACAGGTAAAGCTAGACTTGATAAACAAGTTAAAAAGAATCTAGAAATGAATGTAAAGATGTTCTACATTAGTCCCCCCCTTCTTGAAAAAACAACTTGCCTTCAAGTTGAATCATGAATCAAACGAGATCATTCTTTCCATGGAAAGTAAAATTTTCTTGCACATTGAATATGTTAGAAATATTCCAATTGGAAGGAAGATCCACAACATAAGCATTGTCACTTATTTTCTTCAAAACTTTGAAAGGTCCATACTTCTTCATTTTAGTTTTGTTGTAAGTACCAACCGGAAAAATTTCTTTTCTAAGGTGTATCATCGCCATCTCTCCTTATTCAAATGTTTTAAGTCACTTGTGTTGATTAGGATTTGCCTTGTATTTGGCATTAGAATCTCCCAACTTATTTTTAACTTCTTGATGAAGCTGAGAAGCTTTGTCAACCAGTTGATTAGCCTTTGCATGAGACTTGGAAGGTTTAGGTAACACAACCATATCGAGAATATGATTTGGTACTTTGGAATAAATAATAGCAAATGGTGATTTACCTGTAGAACGATTTATAGAGGTATTGAATGAAAATTCCATATGAGGAAGAAATGTTTCCCACTGCTTTTCTTGAGATTCAACAATCTTAGCACGAATTAAATTTCCCAATTATCTGTTGAAAACCTCAGTTTGTCCATCTGTTTGAGGATGTGCAGTCGTACTATATTGTAGTTTAGTTCCCAACCTCATCCAAAGAGACTTCCAGGAATAACTGAGAAACTTGGTGTCACGATCTGACGTGATGGATTTAGGCACTCCATCCAGTCGAACAACTTCTTTGAAAAATAAATAAGCTACATTTGATGCATCTTTAGTCTTCTTGCAGGCTACAAAGTGTGTAATTTTTGAATATATATCAACAATTACCATAATAGAATCATTTCCCTTAGCAGTACGGGGTAAACCAATAATGAAATCCATACTTATATCTAACAAGAAGCATCAGAAACTGGTAAAGGTGTATATATCCCAGTGTTTTGAATAGTACCCTTCAAACGCTGACAATCCATGCACTTTTGAACAAATTTATGCACATCTCTCTTTAAAGAATGCCAATAGTATCATTCTTCAACTAGAGTAATAGTTTTATCACGACCAAAATGGCCAAGACCACTGCCATGCAGTTCATGGATTAGATAAATCCTCAAAGAACCTTGTGGAATACAAAGATGAATACCTTTGAAGAGAATTGTATAAGAAAATCATCAATCCCAGATGACATATTTCCACATTGCTCCCATATTGTCTTTAAATCTTCATCATCAACATATAAGTCTTTGATGTAATCAAAAGCCACACTCTCATTGCGAATAGTGCTATGAAAGTGCACATGCCTACTTATTGTATCAGCTACTTGATTCAGTTTACCACTCTTATGTTTAATAGAGAAAGTATATTGATTTATGGTAGATAGCCATCTATCATGCATACAATTTACTTTAGCTGATGTTTGTAAAAATTTCAAAGCTTGATTGTTAGTGTTGACAACAAACTCACTATGAACCAGATAAGGATTCCAATGTTTTAATGCTTGAACGAGAGCATATAATTCAAGCTCATAAGTTGACCATTTTTTCTTAGCTTCGGAGTTTTTTTCACTATGAAAAGCAACTGGGTGATCACTTTGATATAATACACAATCAACTTCAAAAGGTTTAGTGAAATATGGCATTGCAAGTACTGGTGCGCTATACAATCTTTCCTTTAGAAGATTTAAACTCTTATGTGCTTCTTCATTCCATATAAACTTTTCTTGCTTTAAAAAATCTGTAACTCAAGCACCTATAGAGCTAAAATTGTGAATAAAACGTCTATAAAAAGATGCCAAGGCATGAAAACTTCTAATATCTTTGATGCACGTTGGAGTAGGCCATTCAGATATGGATTTAATCTTTGAATCATCAACTAAAATTCCTTAGTCAGAAATAATATACCCAAAAAAGGTGACTGACTTGGATAAAAAGTTATACTTCTTAAGATTCACGTAAGGTGCATTATCCGCAAGTGCTTGAAATACTTGAGAGAGATGAAAGATATGTACCCCTTCATTACGATAGTAAATTAAAATGTCATCAAAATACACAATTATAAATTTTTCAAGGAAAGATTGTAGTACTGATTCATCAATCTCATGAAAGTACTGGGTGTATTCGATAATCCAAATGGCATTACTAACCACTCGTATAAACCTTAACTAGTTTTAAAAGCTGTTTTCCACTCGTCACCCATTCGAATTCGAATCTGATTATACCCACCGCGAAGATCAATTTTAAAAAACACCTTAGAACCAACTAGCATATCAATCAAATCATCCAACCTTGGAATTGGAAATCTATATGGAATAGTGATCTTGTTTAAAGATCGACAGTCTATACACATTCTCCAGCCTCCATCCTTCTTATCGAAAAGAAAGGTTGGACTAGCACAAGGACTCTTACTCAATCTGATCAATCCTTTTTCCAATAAATCGTTCACTTTTCCTTGTAAAATCTCATGTTCTTTAGGGCTTAATCTGTAATGTGCATGACTAGGAAGTGACGCACTTGTAATGAAGTCTATCTGATGTTGTAAATCTCTTAATGAAGGTAAAGATTTTGGCAGTTCATCATGAAATAAACCATAGAACTGATTGATTAAAGGATGTATTTTTAATGGAATGACTATCATTAGCTTAGAATTTGTATGTGAATTAAGAGTATGTGTTTGTAGCTGTTTCACAATGCTAGATACTAATGCGCTTGTATTGCTATCACTATGTACTTTATAAATGGCTGTAGATTTGGAAGGAAATAAAATTTTCTTCTTGCCATCCTTGAAAAAGGTATATGTATTCTCAAAAAAAAATGTAAACTGGACACATATCATACTTCCAAGGTATTCCAAGTAGTAAATGTGCAACAATCATATTAATAACATCACATAAAACTGAATCTTCATAAGAAAATTCAACAATACAATGTTGAGTAATTTTCTGAGAAGAAGAACTATTGACCCAACTTATTGAATAAGGATGAGGATGTGGAGTAACTTGTAACCCCGGTTTCTGAACTACCTCAGCTGATATATAGTTATCCATGCTTCCACTATCCATTATTAGATCACATGTAACTCCCTTAATTAAGCACCTTGTTTAGAAAATACTATTTATTTGTGAAAAAGAAGGTTGCGAAAGCAATAAAGGTTGAATCATACCTATAAAATGTTCACTGTACAACTCATGAACCTCTTGATAATCTTCATTATTCTCTTCCTTATCCTCAGACTTATCTAAGTCATTAGAATCATCATTAATCAAACCACTATACTTATGTGTATTTTCTTGTTCTTTATTCACTAGCCCATTAATTCTTCGACACTCAGAAGAAGTGTGTCCCGGCAGTTGACATTTTTTGCACTTATCTCCTCTGAATTTGGCATAAGGATTTTGTGGTTTTTGTTGAGGTGGAAAAGGTATTTAGGTTTTACTAGAAAAACGAGTATTTAAATTGTTGCTTGGATGAGAAGTAACAGTGAAAAGGAGAGGGTACCCAAATATACCTCAAGCTATTACTTTTCCTTCCTATAAGTCCTTTCCCCGAAAGTGATTGTCTATGGACAGAGTCGAAACAATACAAAAAATCGGTTCACACTTTGTGTGATCGTCTATGGATACGAGATCGAGATAATACAACAACAAAGTGTGTTTACTTGATAAAAAGGTTTGGACTTAACCAAACACAATAGGATTCACGTATCAAGTAAATAGGAATTAACGTTTGTGCAATTTACTTTAATTTTAATAAAACAAATATAATGCAAAAATATAAAGTAAATGACACAGCAAGATTTTGTTAATGAGGAAACCGCAAATGCAGAAAAACCCCGGGACCTAGTCCAAAATTGAATACTCTCAGGATTAAGCCGCTATACAAAATAATACCAACTTCGTATAGTTGAGACCAAGCAACTAAACCTATAGTTCACCTAGTTCCGTCTGTATTCCCACGCCTCCAACTTGTAAACAAGTCACTTACTTGGAACAATTCCTTTGGTTCGTATTCCAAACAGTAAAGGAACAACAAATCTGTTTGGTATCAACTCTCTTCAACCAAGTGATATGAGTTGTGCAAAGGTTCCCATGTTTATCTTAACATAAACTCCTTTGCCAGGTTCCAAGATCTATCTTATGTTCAACCACCCAGAGGCAATCATTAAGATTAAGCCAATCAATAACTTTAATCCCAAGGAAATGTATTGACGCCGATCTTCCTCAATTAATCAATCCAATCTACCACAAGGATAAACTGATTATTAATTGGATCCTCTTTTTCCCAAACAAGTATTGTGCACACCAAAGATTATAAACACCAAGTCAGAAATCTTCAATCTCTTCTTCGTCTTCAAATCTTCTTAAATCTTCAATAAACGCCTGCACACAACTACTTGAATCTCTTATGATCAATCACACACAGAACAGAGTCTGTTAACAATGGATTATCACAAGATCGTATTTATATATAATAACAATCTAAAGATCCCTGTCGAAACCTTGAACTAGTTTGAGTGAATCTTATATCAGAAGAGAAGATTCTCAAGCATAACCAAACTAGGTGCAATCAAAGTTCAACCACCATTAGTCAATCAAATCAATACAAAAACTAAAGATAAACCGCAATATCTAGTTTCCCACCAACGGGTCGCGCTAGAGATTCTCAATCCCAAAGAATACTTTAAATTGGGCGGCGGTAAGAGATTTCACCTAATTAGATTACTCTCATATCCGATAAGCGGCTTCACCAGTAACAAAGAAAAAATAGGAAGTCTATTGTTACACATGATTAGTTTGCTAGAAATACAAACTCAAAGTATTTATAGACAAGGAAGTTTGGACACCAAGAAATTTCCAAAACCGAAAATATTCTTAAGATATTTTCCATTACTACACTAAATTCGGTTTTCATAATTTCTGTGAATGCACTGTCCAAAAATACGACCGAAATCTCCTTGGAAACTCTTTAACTAGTAAATGCACATTACTAATTCTTATTTTCCATGTATAATTAAAAACCCTTAATTAAAAAGATTCTTAAATTATTTAAATTCGATCTTGGGATTTACTTCCTTCTTAGCCTTTAAGGAATATCTTTGAACAATATAGAATAAGCATTAATGCACCGTGTTCAAAGTGTGTCGACATCTTACTCTTGCAAGTCCTTTTTCATACTTGCTCACTTGAAACCGATTTACCACACTTCCAAACAAGTTTAAATTGGTTCATCTGACTTTCAAGAACTATGTGATTGATCAAGTAACACTCAATCACAAACCATGGGTTCAACGGTTCTACCAAAACAAGTTTCGGTTCTACCTCCATGTGAGTACGGTGCATAGTCACACTAGCTTACCATAATTCGGCTGACTAGGTACTAGGATCGGTTCCCCACATATATTTGGTATCTAACTTGTATACACTGCACATGTCTATAGGATCGGTTCCCCCTTCCCAAAAATGTGTTGCACATGTTCATAGGATCGGTTCCCCTTTCTTCCATAAACATTGTTGCACCTCATACAAGGATTGGTTCCCCATGTGGTGCACTGCACCTCTTACTAGGATCGGTTCCCCTTCTCCTAATAATTTGTCAGACACTCACAAACCCGATCATACCCAGGTGATTACTTAAGATCGGTTTCACTAATAAAATTTATACCAATACATAAGTCAGTACTCATGTGAATAGTTTTACCAAGAACACAAATAAGTCATGAGCGGTTATACTAATCACACATATTGGTCGTTCATAAGATATATAATGAAGAACAGCCCCAATAACGCCTGGAGATTTCCTTTTCGGTTCACAACACATATTATGAACTTACTTCCTTAGAACACATGTAAACATTGTTCCCAAGGATGATATCCTCACCTCATACCCATACATAATCACAATAGCATTCATACGATTATGTCGATGTCTTATATATAAAGTTTAATGGTTAAGCAAGAAACTTCATATTGTATTCCTTAATACTATGTCTATCTAGAGTGTTCATGCTTCGCAGTTTTATGTTTTCAATATGCACGACTTGAAAGATATGTTAGGGAATGAAACAGTTCAAGTCAAATATCACTAACCTCAAGTGGAAGGATGGTGTTGTGGTTGTAGCTCTGTTCTTCTTCACTTCTTCAAGTCTTCACAATACTTGTAATGTCTCACCCTAATACTTTCAAGATTAACCTATACGAAGTTGACTCTAGTACATTTAAATCAAGCGACTCCTAAATGAGTTTTGGTTCACTAAAATATGACAACCAAACTTGACATACCAATGCTTGGTGGGTTCAACCGAGCAATGCTCTAACAATCTCCCCCTTTGTCAATTTTAGTGACAAAACTCTTACAATCATATGGATAAATAAATTACAAGAATTCATTACACATACGCTTGATTCCCGAATCCAACAGCACAAAACCTTCATTCATTCAATCTTTAAAATGCAGTAGCTTCACTATAATAACAAAGCTCATACTCCCCTTAAAGGTGAGATATGTAGATTTTCAATCCGCGTGTCTTTGTTATCCCAATCATATGATATGTTACTCCTCCTTAGTCTGTGCTTTTCCTCATTCATTAAATAAATGTTCAAGCACCATTGTCCTCTTCCCTAGTGACACCAATCAACCATAAAATTAATACTAGAATCACCTGTTTACTCCATATATTTCTCCCCCTTTTATCACAAAAATGACAAAGAAATGAAAAAATAAAGGACAACACGAAAAGGATCTTATAAATCTCAAAATAGACTTGAAACATGTTGAGTAAGTCACGGGGGTTCCACATGCCATTTTTGACAACCAATATCAAAACCGAAACTACAAGTAATTACGTTTTGATATGTTATCATGGAAATAATTGCTCGAAACAATTTTCCCAACTAGTTTAGCAAACCAAAAAACAACTAAGCATGTTTGTAGTTGCAAGAAATCCTATAACACACCCCTTGTCATATCTTGATATTAATTTCTAGATCTACATATAAAAATGGTAGTAAAATTGCTAAAATTATAAACGGACACCAAGATTTATTACATGGTTCGATCAATATGATCTACATCCATGATTCTTCACTATAATAGTTTAAGTTTACATTTGATTTACATTGATAATCTCCATTAATGGAGTTCTAAATCTAGTTTTGGGGAAGACAATGATAAAGAAAAATACATTCTCTCTCCTAATATTTCTCTGCAAAATATCTCTTTCTCTTCTAAAATTGTCTCTCTCCTGCTCTTTTCTTTATATAGGTATCTTCATAGTGGGTGACATCTCACATTCAACTCATCTTTCCCATTTTTTAGGATTTCTGTTATGCTCCTTGCAGGCTCTGCTATAGTGCTCGCAAGATCTGCTATCGTGCTCGCGAGACTCTTTTGTAACCACAAAATCTTCATTTCCTGCCTTGCTCTCGCGAGCTCCCGCCTTGTGCTCGCGAGCATTCTCTCTAACTACAAAATCTTCACATATTTCTCATGTTTTATGCTGTCGTTGTCTATTACGTCATTCTTTGTATTATTCTCTGACTCTCGCAAAGTGTTATTGGAGAGCTTGCGATGATGCTCGCAGAAGTGTTGTTAATCCCGCGTGAACATAGTTGTAGCGATATTCTGGTCCTACATCTTGTCTCTTTTTTCTTGAAGCTTGAAAAGTAATCTTTCAGAAAAAATCTGTTGTTGTAGTAGTCTTTGATCTTTGTTGATGAAGGAACGAGCGAAAGAATACTAGACTCGAAAAGTACGTACTTGCCTTTATTCTTTTGTGAAGTTCCATATCTTTGCTAAGTAAATAAGAAGTATTAACTCTTGAAGTATTCGTAATATGAAGTATCCTTGAAGAAATATAAGAAGTACTCAATCCTCAAAATATAATAAGTATCCGTCCTTGAATGAAAATCATAAGTATTGCCTCTGTTCGTGCGAAATTATTACTTCATTTTTGGTGAAAATCCCTGTCCATTTTGGAAATGATTCTTGCCGAGAAGATAAAGAACATAAAAAAATTTCTTGGTAATCCATAGTTGCCTCTGTTCTTTATCTATGGAGGTAGAATCCTTTAGAAAATGTTAAATGAACGAATTGTTTCTTTATTCTTATATTGCCTCTGCCTCATGCGATAAAATAATCATATGCAGCGAAATAATCACATTTCCTGCGAAATTCTGGAATAGTTTGCGAGGTGCAGAATGAGTTTGCAAGTTTCTGAATGTGTCTGCAAGATTATAAATGTATCTGCGAGTTTCTGAATAACCCTGCGAAATTATGAATAGTGCCCCTGAAATAGTGCTGTGAATAGTGTTGCGAGCTGATGAATAGTGCTGCGAGATTATGAATAGTGCTGCGAGATTGTAGATAATCCTCTTGAGAAACTCTGAATAATACTTCTGAGAAATTCTGAATAGTATTTCTGAAAGATTCTGAATAGTATTTCTGAAAGATTCTGAATAGTACTTTCTTTCTCTCTTGCGATGAACAAATCTGTCCTGCATTCTTAAAAGAAAATAATTAATATTTGAGATTATTCTATTGGTCTTATTTTGCCTTCCTAGTTAAAGGTCTTATTTTGCCAATTTTTCTTTTTGCGACAAAATCGCAGGACGTCTTTACATTTGCATGTATTGACTCATTGATCTTGCCTTATCTTTATTCTTTGATTGTATTGCGACAATATGACAAGTCTAAGTTCCCTCGCGAGATCAAAGCCTCATGATATTTCCGTCGTGCGATGAAATCGCAGGACGTCTTTACATTTTCATGTAAAAACCCATTGATCTCATCTTAAATTTTTATATTATGGCTTGTTGCCTCTGTATAATTTTTTTCACGTGACAATATGACAGGCCTAAATGTTCTTGCGATCATAAAGCCCCATGACATTGCCGTCTTTAGACACTTATCAGCTCCCTAATGGAGGGTGCCGCCCTTATCTTCCCCTTGGTTTCCCCTTCAAGGAGGGCACATCGGCCATACAAGACTAGCTCCTCCCATCCGGATTTACCAACAACCAGTTGTTTTCGCAGCCTCTTGTCCTTTATGCCTATATGGCTTATAGTTACAAGACTGCACCCTAAGTGGGGTTTTCTTCGGGCCAAGTGCATCATAGCCAAGACTTACCAAGAATGGCCAGGATGGGTTCGTCCGTTTCGGGAACTCTTGGCTCAACCGTGTACCTCGGCGCCTTGGTCATACTCTGCACTTCTTAGAAGAGACCCTCGGTCGTCCAACCAGGGTATAACCTTATATAGTTGGAAATCCAAGGTACCTTTCCTGGATAGGTTTTATTTAACCCCAACATCTTCATGACTCAGGTTCCAGCAGCGGTATAACCTTATCCCTGAGTCACGCAAAGAGATACCCCCTTATATGACGCACTATTAGTTCTTACATTTTCCTCTTGCGAAATTTTATCCGCGAACTAGGGTGCACGCCATAAAGGTTCGTCCCATTCTTATGTCTCTGCGAAATTGTATTCGCGTTTCTCGCGATAGCTTCACGTTTCTTTATTCTTTCATTTCTGTCAATTCTTTCATTTCTATCATTTATTCTTTCATTCTCATAACATCATATTTGAGGTAAATATTCTTTAAAATCTTTTGAAATCTTAGAAATATTCTTTGAAATCTTGCGATTGTATCGCATTTGTTAAATAAAAAATCTCTTTCTGTAAAAGAACTATTCTAGAGAAATATTTGAAATCTTGCGATTGTATCGTGTTTTTAAATCAAAAAACTTTTGAATAAAAATTTTTCTAGAGAAATATATAAATTGAATGTTCTCGTTTTTTTGTAATTTTGAAGTCTTTGTAATCTTGCGAGGGTATCGCTTTTTTGGAAATTAAATCAAAAAAATTTGAAATCTTAGAAGTCTTTGCGATAATTTCATTTTCTTAAATCTTTGAAACCTTCAAAAATTTTAGAGATCTTTAAATTTTTGCGATAATTTTTGGTAAGTCAAATAAAAAATCTTCGAAATCTTAGAAATGTTCTTTGAAATATTGTGATAGTATCGCTTTTTGTAAAATAAATAAAAAATCTTTGAAATGTTTTGAAATCTTAGAAATTTTTGCGGTAATTTCGCTTTTTGAAATTTTTTGAAATTTTTTGAAATTTTTTGAGATCTATAAATTTTTTGCGATGATTTCACCTTTTGTAATCTTTTAAAATATTTGAAATCTTGCGATTGTGTCATTTTTTGTAATTTAAATCAAAAATCTTTACTTGCGGTAAGTAAAATGTTCTAGGAAAGGGTACTTAGCTCTTATGTGAGTTGTTTGAACGTCTTGCAGCAAAAAGAAGAGTGAGAGATGAGACTTGAATCCTTGACCTGCCTCTTGCATTTTCTCGCAACAAACCAAATGTGCTAGCCCTCTCTTGCGAATTAATCAAAGATCTTGCGATGTAATCAAAGTTTAACTGTTCGAGAGACAATTATGTAGAAATTTCGCATATTAAAAATAAACTTGCGAGAAGCAAGAATTGATCCCGCGATCTGCTGCGTGCATTCATGCCTCCCAACCAACTGTGCTAGTTCTCTTGCTTGCGAGATTTCTCTGCGAAATTATCATGAACTCTCTTCTGTGTGAAATATACCTGTGAAATTATCAAGGATTTCGCGAAAAAATATGCATGTGTTGGGACTTGAACTCGCGACCATGAACTCATTAATATTCGCAGATCACCAACTGTGCTGCCTCTTGTTTGCGAAATAATGAAACAATGCTGAGAGATTATCTATTTTTTCACCCTCTGTAAAAAGAAAAAAATTATGCTTGCAGGAAAATTCGAACCTGTGACTGCAATCTCCCATACTGTTCTCTGGACCATCTGTTCAAGAACCTCTTTGTGAGATTATCGCAGAACTTTTTTCCTTATTCTTTTACTCGCCAATAAAAATGGGAAGAAAATGAAAAATATGAATATCTGCGAATTCGAACCCGTGACCACTTGTTTGTTCTTTGAACCTTGAACCAGCTGTTCTAATATTTCTTTGTGATATCTTCGCATAACACTTATCACTTGTTCTTTTATTTGTACTTAGTATTTCACCAGAAATATGCGAAAATATCGCAGTTAGGAAGAATCGATCCCGCGACCTTAAACTTGTACATGGTCGGTTCTCAGCCGACGCAAATATAATTTCATTTTCTTACTTCCCAAAATAAAAATAGTATGCGATAAGAAAGAGTTCGTATCCACATAGAGGCTTTTGTTGTTATAAAAAATTTCAGTTTCCTAGTAACCAAGGGGGGATGTTGTTTTATCAAAGCAATAAAAATAAATTGAAAGCAATAAAGTATTAAAGTAATCAATATGGAGAAAGTATTGGTCACGGGATAGTTTCATTCACAAACACATATTTTCATCAATGACTAGAATTGAAATTTAATCTCTCATTTACTAAAAGTCCTAGGATACCTTGATCGCAAGAATACCCCGCTAATTCCCTGATTTCATCACAACCACATTAAAAGATGCATATGTGAATTCTTCCTAGAAAGCAACCTAAAGTGTAAAACAAAATTAGATTTAACTCCCTAAAAGCAATAAGCTATATGGAATAAGACTAATCAATGCAATCGAAATGTGTAAAAGCACTAAATCAATTTAACTCAAGTTATGATTCATATGTGACTAGTAGGATATATCTCTACAAGCACTACCCACATTTATGCTACTTATAATCAGGGATTAACAACGTTTTCGTATTGAAAACCCTAATATAGCTCTAGATATGAATGCAAATCGGATTGATTCCGGACTCAACCAAATAAACAATCAAATCATAAACAATATGAACAATGAATCATAAACAGTAAAATATTGAAACAAAACTAATACATTGAATCAAATCTTATTTGTAAAATCCACTTATTATCCCATAACCAATAAAAGGTATTTAGCTACTCATGGTTTTTAGATTCAACATAATTATTATCAAAAATAAATTGAAGAACATGAAAAATAAATGGAAGCAAACCCTAATCGCTGCTCTCCTCCAAAAACCCAGTAGAAAGATTGTGATATGTGATATATCTCCAAAAGAATAGAAACTTCTTCTTTTTATAGCCTTCCCACTTTCCAAAATTAGGTCTTCAAAGTCCATCACCAAAAAGTCCACCAAGCCCATGAACCATGTGTGAGAAAAACCCATGTGAAAATATGACACAAGATTTGTTCGCCGGAAAACTGTGTTTTTGGCCGGAATCCGGCGCCGGAAAGTATCTCAGGTGACCGGCAAAGTCCACCTGGTCACCGGTCAAACGATCCAACTCGGGCCAACCGAATCAACTCGGGTCAACCGCCTAGTCATTCCGAGTGAACAACGAGTCATACAGGTCCAAGCCAGGTTTGTTGCAGTCATTGCACAGCCATGTTGGATGTACCATCATTGCAGCTTCACTTGCTCACAGCCATTGTGGCCATACATTCTTCATCTTTACCAGTGCACATGATTTCTCCATTGCAACCAACCAGTTCTTAACATCAATATCACTTCAATTGGGCTTCTCAACTCACCACTAGCTCCTAACCCATTGTAACCAAGAGCCAAGATGCGTTGTCTAAACACCACCTCCTGCGGCATCTCAAGCCCAACTTCAAATGCATATCTGCCTCAAACCATCAATCCACCAGTTTGCAACATCATTGCATCACTAGGGCATACACTTCTTGAGCAGCACCATCTCATTCAACCCAAATAAATCACTCAACATTCATTGCCTTTCCTTCTCCGCAGCAACACCATCAGCTGCAACCATTCTCATGTTCTTGGCAGCAACATACACTCGTACAAACTGCATCCAATAGCATCTCCCTGAATTCAATTGATAACTGCAATACCTAGCTGCAACACTACCATTTCCCATACTCAGCTGCTTACAATAACCAACAACAGAACCATCACCCATATGAAAAGCAACAGATCCTCCTATGCCATATTGTCAATATCGACTGCAACAAAGAACGTCGAACCCTCATTAATGGCTGAGTTTCAAACCTTCTTGCCTAATACATGCCTGAAAACTCATTGATTATCAAACCATCATCTCACAGCAACGCTCTACACACTATGTCAGCATCTAGCTCACTGCAGTTATGCAACATAAGATGCACCTGAACCTGCAATTACTTCTCAGGACAACTTGCTACATTCTAGCTACATCTGTGGCTTCATGCCCTCCTTCTCAAACTTCGAGTCTCCAGCTGTAAATGAATTCATACTCAGTTCATTACCCTGAACTGTCCTTCATTCAACAGATAAATCGACTGCAACAAAGAACGTCAGCCCGGTTTGCAATTTCTACAAATAACCATTTCTCGAACGAAGTAACCACTGTCTCAAGCTACTTCTTGCAACAACACACAAATCATTGGTAGCTGCATCTATACCATGGTTCACATCACCACAGACTCCATAACTATCTCAGCTGCAGTACCACCAAACTTTCCTTCTTCTAGCTACAGACACATCAACTCCACCAATTCAGGCTCAGTAGTAGCTGTAGCATCATGTCTACAACTTCCTCATGGCAGTATTGCCTAGCTTAAAAACCAACAACACACAATACCACCTGCAATGCCAATTCATGAGCTTCACTGCAACTTCACAAACCCACCAATAAACAGCCCTGTAACTGCAGCATCTCCAACTCAACTGCATTAGCTCCATTCTGTGAAGTACCACTAGATGCAATGAAGCACCACCAAAACCAACACCTGCAACTCAAACTCAAAAGCAGCATCATTAACTTCCCAGCTGCTCCTGCAACTTCAGTTGCACACCAAACCACCAATAGCATCACAACCATCATCTTGAAGCACCACCTCAGTTCCCATAGCTTGACAGTTCAATGCACCATCTATAGTTTAAACTGCTGATACCTGCAATACCAACTGAAGCCCCATAAATTCCACTAGCAGCACCAATCAACACTGCCTCCACCTGCAATACACACATCACTGAGAACCTTCTTCATCTGTAGATCACTTCAGTTCCAATTAAAGTCCAACTGATTCACTTCCAATTTCATATTTGCACAGCAACCCCATATCACATTATCTGAGTTCAAGAGCAAACCCAATTCATTCTCAGATTCACCAAAACCTTCAAATACCACCTTAATCATCTCTATAATTCATTCAACTCAGCTCAACCATCTCACACAGCTACCTCCATTCATTCAACATCTCAGATCCCCTTTCTTGGTTGTTATAAACTCAGAACCCCCATCAATCTCTTCTCAATTCTCTGAATCACTTCCTCATTTGCACACTTTCGCAATGATTCATCTCCTTCTTTTCTTCAGAAGCCCCAAATAATACCTTAATCGACCAATTTCTTCATCTGGTTGTTAAATTCAACCAACACCATTACTGTTTCTCCCAATTCCTTGGGTACCCATCTATCCATCCTCCAAAACTCGGTCAGTTATTCATTCATTTAATCAAACTCAGGTTTTATGAAACCCTGAATTCCAAACCTATCTGATTCAAGTCTTTCCCAGCTACTGAGTTCAAATCAAACCCTCTATTTTAATCTGCACCAGCAGCATCACAGCATTTCGATCTCTCTCATCTTTCTCATCAATTCATACTATGAATCTGCATCTCCAACTCTACAGCAGCCGTCATCTCCCGCCTCTCTCTGAATTTCTCAATTTCAGGTGAAGCTTTAAAAGAAAAGAGAAACATTTCTCTTGAATTTAGGGCAAGCCAATCATTGGGTTTACCATAACACCCACTAACTTGGATAAGGGTTGCACATATTTCATTTGGCTTGTCGGTTTTGCGTAACTGACTGCTTATTCACTCCCTTGCTGCGACAAGTATCACCCACTTGTGAATTGATCTTTGTGCTTTACGTTTCAAAATGACGTTTTCTCCTGCTTTTGCTCATAGTGACTCCAAAGTACCTAATAAACTCAAATTCACTCATAAGATATATATTTTACAAGAAAACTCGCAAAGAAAGTATAAATACTGGATATTAAATTAGGTGTTTTACAACACCTATCAGATTCCCCCACACTTAGACTTTGCTAGTCCTCGAGCAAATAAAACAAAACTTATTCTAAAAGATACATACAACTCCCGTGAGCGTTTACTAGAGAAATACCCACAAAACCTACATTTCCAACTTACAAGTTCTCCGAAATAATAGTATCCAACGCGCTAAGAAAGCATAGAGATTCTGCACACTAGTCATAAGAAGTTAGACACATAAATGAACACAATGTCATTCTTAAAAGTTGAGAGAGAAACAACCATCCCTTATCGAAAGAAATTCGGGTTCGGAGTGATCAAAAGTCTTGACTCTGCCTCACAAGAAAGGGTTTTATGAAATTTCTCTCAATAATAAATAGCTCTTTATGGGTCACACATGTGTCCAGGTAGGAATGAAGAGAGAATCCTGCGACACGTTGAATAGTAGGAAGGCAACCTTTCCCAAATGTTTTGAAAACCCACATCTTTTATTCATTTTGAAAACCCTTTTTTCTGACGATCTCTTAGAAAGGAAATCAACCACTTAACGAAGGTGGGAATATGCTTACTTACCTCGTTATCCGCTCGGCGTGCAGTTAGCACCACTCTCACATCATCCATAGAAACGTCTTTGGTCTTCAATCTTTGCCTTCGTCTTCGGTCTTCAACTGTCGATGATAACTCTTGAACTTCGTAGAATCTTGACAATGTGATTCTTTCCTCTCATTCCTTGTTGCTTGAAACTTCACTGTAGATATTTCTTCTTTCGTTGGCTTATTGAATGAATACAAAACCAAAATATAATCTAAACAAACCAAAATATGATGCAATGAATAATTTTTTTTTTCTTTTTTTTTTTCTGTTGTTTTTTTTAAAACATTAAATACAAAGTAAATACAAAATCAAAACAAACAAAAATAAAAACTAATGATGATCCTAAATAACTTTTCTATTGTTTTTTTTTAAGGGAACTAGCATAATGATAACTATGTTCCAATTTTTTTTTTTTTTTAAACAAGAGAATATAATACAAAATAAAAATAAAAATGCAAGTACAAATGCCATGGTGTGAGTATTTTACCGCTTGATTCTTCACAACTTGTGTGTCTCGATATCATAAACTTCTTGAATTCTCATCTTGATAATCTTCACTCTTGTATAATAGTCTTCAACTTGTAAAAATTCTGCCCTTGTCTTGTTGCTATACTTGAATCTGAAATCTGCTCATTTTTGTACCGTTGCTTGTAAACCTAGAACGTCTTTAACTTTTCTTCGAACTTGTGATGCTTCTCTTGTTGATAATGATTGTGTTTCTATGGACCTGTTGGTGTAGAGAGAGATAAAGTGGATGGTGCTAACTGCGAACAAGATTACAAGTGGTATGTAAGTTAGCAATTCGATGTCACCATTCATGATTGATAAAATAGCACTCAAGAGATCAAAATAGTGCTTCTATTGGTGGGAGGTTGGGTAGCTCACCATTCTACCCGGAGTTTACGTATGGTGACACACACTATAAAAGCACAAATTTAGACAGGTACAAAGAAATGAAGGTCGGTGCCTCTCATGATGTAACATGGGTAGTCTCCACTATAGGGGAACACTACTCTACTACTAAATTCAGTCTGCACCATATTTGCCACTGTCATGGTTAAATCCAACTTTAACTCTCATACAAGTAAGAAACCCGATCATGTTCTCTGTCATCTCTAAGTTCAGTGACTCTTATGAAAATCTCGATATAATCTTAGTGACATGGATACTATGTGACTCTAAACTAACTACAAGTTGGAGATTTTTCATGCACTAATTTACACAAAAGTTGAAAATTTTAAAAAAATTTACAATGCAAATACTTAATCACTCCCCCACACTTAAACTTTACATTGTCCTCAATGTAAATTGAGTCATCCAAAGTACGTTAAGGTGGGAAATTATGCATGAAAAATGACAAGAAATCAAAATAAAATAAAATACAAGATAAGAAAAAACTAAAAACAAAACAAGAAAATGAAAATAAGACAAGAGATACTCATCCTATGGGTTGCCTTCCATTTAGCGCTTGGTTTAAAGTCGTCAGCCCGACTTGCTCCTTTCTTTCTAAGACTCCTCCATAGGGAGTGCATCCACAAAATTAGCTCCTTCCACCACTTCGGAAGTGAAATTCTCGTAATATGGTTTCAACCGGTTCCCATTAACTTTAAGTTCCTTGCCTGTAGATATGCTACAAATTTATACTGCACCATGAGAAAACACATTAGTAACAATGAAAGGTCCGATCCAACGTGACCTTAGTTTACCCGGAAATAAATGCAAGCGAGAATTAAATAAAAGCACTTTCTGCCCAACACAAAATTGTTTTCTAGAAATCATAGTATCATGAAAGGCCTTCGTTTTCTCCTTGTAAATGCGAGAGCTTTCAAATGCATCATTGAGAAGCTCCTGTAGCTCTTGGAGTTGTAACTTCCTTTGCTTTCCAGCCCCATCCATCTCCATATTGCATTGCTTAATCGCCCAAAAAGCCTTATGCTCAATCTCCACGGGTAAGTGACAAGGTTTACCATACACAAGCCTAAAGGGAGACATCCCAATAGGCGTCTTGTATGCGGTTCTATACGCCCACAAAGCATCATTAAGTCGCAAGCTCCAATCTTTCCTTGTTGGATTCACCGTCTTCTCAAGAATGGATTTCACCTCTCGGTTGGAAACCTCGGCTTGTCCATTTGTTTGGGGATGATAAGGTGTTGCAACCTTATGTGACACATTGTACTTCTTCAACAAGCTTTGCAAAGTCCTGTTGTTGAAGTGAGAACCCCCATCACTAATTATGGCTTTCGGAATTCCAAACCTTGCAAAAATGTTAGCTTGCAAAAAATCTGAAATAACCTTGGAATCATTAGTAGGGGTGGCCTTAGGTTCCACCCATTTAGAGACATAATCAACAGCAAGTAAGATGTAATAATTCCCATGCGAGTTGACAAAAGGACCCATAAAATCAATACCCCATACATCAAAAACTTCAATAAATTGAATAAAGGTTTGTGGCATTTGATTTCGGGCACCTAGATTGCCTGTTATTTGGCACCTATCAAAAGTTGTGCAAAATATATGTGCATCCTTAAACAAGGTTGGCCAATAAAAACCGCTTTCAAGAACCTTGTGAGCGGTTCTTTTACTTCCAAAATGTCCTCCGCAAGCATAGGAGTGACAAGATAGAATTAAACTCAGATTCGGGAACGCACCTTCTCATTACTTGGTCGCTGCCATGTTTCCATAAGTATGGATCATCCCATATGCATTAGTTCCCTAACCTCTTTAGTTTTTCCCTCTCAGCACGAGACAAGTTCTTTGGGATCTGTTTAGTTACCAAGTAATTCACAATGTCAGCATACCATGGTTCTCCAACGGCAATTGAGAATAGTTGCTCATCCGGGAAACTTTCACACAATGGGATAGCTTCCTTGTCCACAGCAAGATGGCTCAAGTGATCCGCAACGGTGTTCTCAATTCCTTTCTTATCTTTGATTTCAATATCAAACTCTTGCAAGAGTAAGATCCATCGTATGAGCCTTGGTTTCACTTCTTTCTTCATTAGCAAGTACCTAAGAGCTGCATGGTCAGAATAAACAACAACTTTTATACCAATTAGATAAGAGCGAAATTTCTCCAATGCAAATACAATAGCTAAAAACTCTTTTTCAGTGGTTGTGTAGTTTTTTTGGGCCTCATTTAACGTTCTAGAAGAATAATAAATGGCATGAGGTATCTTCCCCACATGCTTCCCAAGCACCGCACCAACCGCGTAGTCACTAGCATCACACATTAGCTCAAAAGGCTTGCTCCAATCCGGTGGTTTAATGATATGGGCTGAAATCAAAAGTTCTTTCAAACAATTGAATGCCGCCATACAATTTTCATCAAAGTTAAAAACCACATATTTTTGCAATAAGTTGCAAAGTGGTGATGCTATCTTGGAAAAATCCTTGATAAATCTTCGATAGAAACCTACATGACCAAGAAAAGAGCGTATCTCCCTCACCGTAGTGGAAGGGGTTAGAGCACGAATAAGGTCTATCTTAGATTTATCAACTTCCAAGCCTTTAAAAGATATAATATGGCCTAAAACTATGCCATGAGTTACCATGAAATGGCACTTCTCCCAATTAAGCACAAGGTTTGTTTCAACACATCGTTCAAGGATTAAAGATAAGTTGTTCAAACAAAGGTCAAATGAATCACCAAAGACACTAAAGTCATCCATAAACACTTCAATGATGTTTTCAACATACTCGGAAAAGATACTTACCATACACCTTTGAAAGGTATATAGAGCATTGCATAAGCCAAAAGGAATCCTTCTATTCGCAAAAGTACCGAAAGGACAAGTGAAAGTAGTTTTCTCTTGGTCCTCCGGTGCTATCACAATCTGATTGTAACCTGAATAACCATCAAGGAAACGATAATAAGCATGTCCAGCTAAATTTTCAAGCATTTGATCAATAAAGGGTATGTAGTTGCAGAATAACCTACAACTACACCCTCAATATAATTAGTAAAAACTCAAGAAGTTCTTGATGATGAATAACAATTTTCTTATTAATGTTCTCAATTGATCACAAAGAAGTATCTAAATGGAATTAGAATAGTTACAACTTTCTCTATTCTCTTTCCTCAAATATTTTCTAACACTCACTAAAAGAACCTCTCGAATTTTACATTTAAACTCCTATTTATAGTAAAATTTATACATCTGTTCATGAGTTACGAAGTATCGCAACTTATACTCGCAAAATTATTTCACCCTCGCAAAACTTTATATTTCTCCGCGCTTCTTCTATCATCGTATCATTTTATAACTCTTTTCTCCTGATACTCGTGAACTATTATCTTGCGATATTCAGTACCTACATCTTGCCTCTTCTCATGTCAATTCTACGAAGAAGAAATGATCGTGAAAACATAACCGTTACTTAGTCTTTTAAAATTTTGACACGTCTTTTGTAACCGTTATTTTTTAGTTATTCCCTTATATAACTCCTTTATATTCTCTTCCTTTTCTTTTTCTTATTTCCGCAATTCTATCTTCTACTCATACTCTTTATCAATATTTTCTCTGCAATTTTTTCTTCTACTGTATCTTCATGAGTTCTCCAAGGTAATTTCCTTCTATCTCTGCGTATTTCATTTTTTCTCCTCTTTAATTTCTGTACAATTTGTTATCTGATTTTGGTTTATTTCAGCAAAATAACTTCTCAGATGAAATCTCAACTAAAGAATCCAAGCCTTAATCCACGAAGAAGAAAATTTGAGAATCAAAAGGTAGTTAAAATACTCTGCCTTCTTTCCTGAACAATATATTGTTGCCTTAGTTTTTAATCTACATTTTGATTCGCAGGTTGACAAAAAACCAAATCCAAGTAAGAGATCTCGAATAACTAAACCCACACCATTAATTCCGATTGATGATTTCCTTCCTGAAGTTGATAAGGAATTTTCCTCTCCTCCTCGTGAAAATGCTTCTTCACATACTCCTGCCTCTACTCCATTACCTGCTTTTCAATCTCCTATCAATGTCAATTTATCAACACTTCTTCAAGACCAACCATCTCAAAATATTTCTTCAACTTCTTCTTTTGAAAAACAACCCTCGCAAAATATTTCTTCAACTTCTTCTTTAGAAAAACCTGTCTTGCCACCAAATCCTTTGAGTGTTATTTCTCCAGACAATTTGCAGCTTGCTCTTATTCCTTCAAATTCTTCTCCTCTTCCTCAAGAAATTCGAGATGGAATTTATTCAACTTTCCGAATGTTATCTGAGGTTTTGACCAATACTGCGAAATCTACTAATGTTCGTTCGCAATATGAATTTTGCGAAGTTCTGAATAATTTCATCAATCCAGACATTTCTTCTTCACGTCAATCCTTGGAAAAAGAAATTGAATTGCTTCGCCAATATTTGAAAGCTTCTCAAGCAGAATGCGAGGATCTTCGTAAAGAAAATCATTATTTTCAGAATAATTCTCTGGACTGTGCGATTCTTCGCAAAAGAAATGATGAATTGAAAGGTATGATTACTATCTTCATATTTTCTCTTTTATTTATTTATATTCTTCATATGCTTGAAACATCCATTAAAACCCATTCCCCTTTATAGAATCCATCCGAAATGTAGAAGATTGGTACTTCACCATGAATCAGATGCAACAGAATATCGAACCAAGCATGAAAGCCTCTCAAACCAATTCTCCCATTTATCTAATCTTTACTCGTGTGCTCTTGACAACTCTGATGCTCTTTTTCAAGAGAATACTCAATTAATATATGATCGAAAATTTTTGAATGATGACATATCTCAACTTTTTTCTTCCTTAACCAAAGCTAATTTGAGAATAGAAACCTTATTAGAAGAGAACAAAACCTTATCAGAAGAGAAATGTTCGTTTTTGAATACAATGATTGTTTCTTCGCAAGAATTAAAGACTCTTCAGAATAAATGTTGCGATCAAGAAAATCTTCTTTCTTTGTTGAAAGGTGAACTTGAGGAATTAAAGAAGTCTTCAGATGCTGAAAGAAATGCTTTTGTTATTGAGAAGAATTCCCTTATTAATAAGAATATAGTCTTGTGTGCTAAGAAGAATCAACTTGAAGAAGATTACTCGTCATTAAAAAGTCTTAATACCAAACTTGCGAAGGATAAAATTTTTCTCCTTTCTAAAGATCAAAAGCTTCAATCTCGACTTAAAGGATTAGTTGGTGATGGTTTTGATAATGCGATGAATCAGATGAAGAACTGTTGTCTATCTTTAACTCAATCTCTTACTTCGCAAAGAGAAGGTAGTCATTAAAATTTGACTGCCTCTGGTATATCTTTAAATTTCGTTATACTCGCAAATTTTATTCTTTGAACTTTGTTTTATTTGCAGAATCTGGGAACCACCTTCGTAACGCAAAAGCTGGGTTAGAAGCCTCCTGTTCTGAGCTTCGTAAGAAGAATGCTTTGCTTTCTACTCGCTTAATCAACTCTCGTGACCGTGCTACTCGGAGATTCAACTATCTTGCTTATTCCAAAGATATCAAAGATACCAATCATCAAAAAGCTATACTTCGTGAAAGTCATCTGAAATCTCAAGTCTTTGCGAATAACATTCTCTTATCAAGAGGCTTGCCTCCTGTAAAGATTACTCCTCTGAAGATATCTGACGATGAATTTTCTCGCGAGCCTGATAGTGATTTCGATTATGAGAGTGATGATGAAGATCTTGATGATAAGAAAGAATCCATTCCTCAAGGAGATATTCCTGCTGCGTATTCTTCCAAGGATGATATCTCGCAAAAGTCGAAGGCTGCTAATGACCCTTCTGATCTTAAAGATCCAAAGACAGAGTGTTGATGAAGCATGATAATATTCCTTGTTCAATTTATCATTGACTTCTCTGTCTCTCTTTCTTGAATTCCTTCCCTTAGTTACTGTTGGTTTCCTTTTTGTGAACAATTCTATTTTTTGAGAAGTACATCTGATATTTTACGAAGATGATTTATCCTTTCTTTTTGATATTTTGCGAAGATAATTTAACCTTTCTTTGACTAAATTTGCCCCATTTGATCATATGAAGAGAAATAATATATAACTCATGAGATAAAGCTTAGTATATCCTTTTCCCCTATTATTTCTCTTTAAATGATTAAACATTGTTTGAAGTATTAAAATATCTGCCTCAGTTTATCTTACTTAAGTTTCAACCTTTGTAGAAGTATTAGAAGTACCAAATCCATCAAATGAAGAGATATAAGAAGTATTAGAAGTATTCAATTTACCAAATGAATTATTAGAAATACTCAATTCCCTTTTACGTATTAGAAGTACTCGATCCACCAAATGAAGAGATATAAAGAGTATTAGAAGGATTCAATTCATCAAATGAAGAAATATAAGAAGTATTCGATCTTTGAATAATTATGTAACATATGACTTAAGTATAATGATTTTTAACTTTCACCAAATGAAATATCCATTAAAGAAGTATAATAAATATGAGATATTCTTGAAGAATTATAAGAAGTATTCAATCTTTTTGTGAAATATTTAATATATGGAGAAGTATAAGAAGTATGTAATTCTCGTAAACTTTTACGAATATGAACTTATCTGTATTTGATTGTTATCAAAATCGCATCTTTTGTTAAGTCTTCATTAAAATTCTTCAATGATGTTGTCTTTTTTGATAGGAATTCTTGTAAAAATTCTTAAATGATATTGACAGAGCTGTCTTCTCTTCAAAATTTCTTGATGTATATTCTTGTAAAATTTCTTCAATGATATTGACGAAGTTGTCTTCTTTTCAGATCTTCATAATGTATATTCTTGTATAATTTCTTCAGTGATATTGATGCAATAAATTTCATTAATTTCTGTGGTCTTATCATGCCTTCCTAAGTAAAGGTCTTATTTTGCCACCTATTTTGTATTAATTATTTGCGATAATATGACAAGTCTGAACATTCTTGCGAACATACAACCTCGTGACATTATCGTCTTGCGATGAAATCGCAGGACGTTCTTACACTTTCATGCAAAAACCCATTGATCTCATCTTAACTTCTTTGTATAGTATTTTAGCCTCTTCAGGAATTGTTGCGACAACATGATAGGCCTAAATATTCTTGCGAACATAAAGCCCCATGACATTGCCGTCTTGCGATGAAATCGCAGGACGTCTCTACACTTTCATGTAGCGACCCATTGATCTCATCTTAACTTTATTATGTTCTGCGAGTTCTTTATTCTTTTCTTTCTTTCTTTCTCCCCTCTTTTTTTTTTTTTTTTTTTTTTAGAAGGCTCGCAGAACTTCATTTGTTGCACAAATATGACAAGCCTTTATGTTTTCGCAAACAAGAAGCCTCGTGACATTTGCGTCTTATAGCACGTATCAGCTCCCTAATGGAGGGTGCTTCCCTTTATCTTCCCCCTGATTGCCCCTTCAAGGAAGCGTGCATCGACCATACAAGGTTAGCTCTTCCCATCCGGTTCTTCCAACAACCAGCTTTTGATCGCAACCTCTTATCCTTTTTGCCTATAGGGCTTATAGTTACGAGGTTGCACCCTATGGGGTATCTTTGGGCCAAGTGCATCATTTGCCAATACTTGTCAAAAATGGCAGATGTGGTTCAACCTCACCCGGCACTCTTGACTCAACCGTGTACCTCGGCGCCTTGATCGTTTTCTGCACTTCTTGGGAAAGACAGTATGCCTTAGTCGCCCATCCTAAATCTTCTTACACCGCATTTTATATTGCGTAATGTCGTTAGATTAGGTGAGAATCCAAGGTGTCTAACCCGGATAGGTACCCCATTATTGGGTTGTACCCCAAAAATTTTACCATGTACTAAGGGCCCTTGGTGGTGTTCCGGTTACCCTTAGCCACGTTATAGGTACCCCCTTAAATGACGTACTTTAGGACTTTTCCTCTTACGAATTATAGCTTCGCGAACTAGGGTGTACGCCACAAAGGTTTGCATGTATAAAATTTTCTGCGGCGCTCTTTCTTTTTTGGAGGCTGATCACAGATTGCGGTCTTTTATTCGCAAATTAATGAAATTTTAATCGGAATATAATTTCTGAAAATTCGTAACTTTTCCCAATTTCCTGCGAGCAAACAATATTCGTAAAAAATTTCATGAGTTTTATGGATAATACCTTTTCAAATATAGTCTGTTCCAAGGTCTACCAAGCCTCAAACCATGTCTCTCCCTTCTGGATCTATCAGCCGATAAGCTCCGTTTCCTACAACTTCTTTAATAACATATGGTCCATCCCATTTTGGTGTTAATTTCCCTCCATTTTCTTTTTGATATCGAGGTGTTTCTCGCATGACCAAATCACCTGGTTTATATTCACGTTCAATGACTCTCTTGTTGTATTCTCGAGCTAATCATTCCTGATAAATCCTCATATGGTGCAACACCTTTTCTCTTTTTTCTTCCAAATCATCCAATTCTCTTAATATTACTCCCGCACTTAAATTTCTTTCCCAAGCTTCTTTCTTTGTTGTAGGAATTACAACCTCGTAGGTATCGCTTCTACTCCATATGTTAGACAATAAGGAGACATTCCAGTTGCTTCTCTTCTAGTTGTATTGTATGCCCAAACTGCGCTAGGTACTTGCTCGCACCACCCTTTGAGATGTCCTTCTAATATCTTTTTGATTGTATCTGCGATTGTTTTATTTGTTGCTTCAGCTTGTCCATTAGCTT
Source organism: Papaver bracteatum (assembly GCA_023529315.1). Taxonomy (NCBI): domain Eukaryota; kingdom Viridiplantae; phylum Streptophyta; class Magnoliopsida; order Ranunculales; family Papaveraceae; genus Papaver; species Papaver bracteatum. The sequence goes on from JAJJWX010002877.1 coordinate 641,607, forward strand.
GTGGATATAACGGGGTTGACTTCCCACATTTTATTCTAAAAGCACTGAGTAACATCTCTATATTTTGCCCCTCAAATTGTTTTCCATTATCAGATACTAGTTGTCTTTGGAACCCCGTGCACCTGCAAATGAGGTTCTCAAATATAAACGTAAAAACATCTTTATCACGAATATCTTTATCGCTTTTATCGCGAGCTTCGTGAAATAATCTGTTGCAACTATCAAGTATCGCCTTTGTCCAGATCCAGGTATAAATGGTCCAACAATATCCAACCCCCATTTACCAAAAGGCCAGCAGCTTGTTGAAGAAGTTAATGTAGCCCCTGGTGCATGAATTCTTTTACCATGTCGTTGGCATTCCTTGCATCTTCGTACGAACAATTTTGCGTCTGTATGCATATAAGGCCAGTAATATCCTTGTATCTTTGCTCTATATGCTAGAGATCTTCCCCCACTATGATTGCCAGCTTCTCCTCCATGTAACATCTTCAATATATTTTCTCCTTCTTCACGAGTTAAGCACCTGAGAGGTGGTCCGTTGAAAGATTTTCTGTATAAAATTCCTTCTCGCAACTCATAGTTTGTTGCATGACTCTTTAATTTATGTGCTTCTAGTCTGTTCCTGGATATTTCTCCTGTTGCGAGGTATTCATGAATTTCTTTTCTCCAATCTGCGATGTTGTTTGATAACTCTCTTTCTACTTCCATCGCAACAGCTTCTTCAATTTCTTTCTCTTTGTATTTGGATATTTCTTGTATTTGGATTTGTCATCATGCTTGGAATAAATGCAAAAGCATCTGCGAGAAGGTTATATTTTCTTGATATATGTCTCCATTTTAATTTTGGTATCTTCGCAGATAATTCCTCAACGAGTTTCTTGTATTTCTTCAAAGAAGATTCATTTGTGGTATATTCCCCTTTAATTTGACAAATCACTAATTGCGAATCACTTGTTATCCTTATACTTTCAAGCTTCTTTTCTATTGCGATCTTTAATGCATGCACTACAGCTTCGTACTCTGTTTCATTGTTCGTGGATGCAAATTCTAGTCTGAATGAGAATGCTGTTCTTTCTCCTTCTGGTGAAATCAACACGACTCCAATTCCATTTCCCTCACTATTGGATGATCCATCCACCAGAATTTCCTATCTATCAGGCTCTGTTAACAAGTCTTTTGGATTTCCAAATTCTTCTTCAACATCCATCATTTCCTCTACTACTTCATCTTCTTCCAAAGGAAATTCTGCCAAAAAATCTGCAACAACTTGTGATTTTTGCGATGACAACACTTCGTATTTTATCTTGTAATGGTTTACTTGTGCATTCCACCTTTCTATTCTTCCTGACCTTTTTGTGTTCTTCATGACTGATTCAATTAGGACTTTGGTTACCACTTTTATTACATGTGCTTGAAAGTATATTCGTAACTTGAATGATGCATAAACTAGGGCTAAGATTAACTTCTCCATTTTAGAATAATTATTTTCTGCTGCATTAAAGGTTTTACTAATGTAGTAAATGGGCCTTTCTACTCCATATGCTCGTAACAGAACTGCACTTAGAGCATATGGAGTTGTTGCGAGGTATACCAATAATTCTTCGTTTTTCTCGGGTTTCTGTAGTATAGATGTATTTGCGAGGTATTCTTTGATTCCTTGAAAAGCTTTTTCACATTCATCAGTCCATTTGAATTTTTCTCCCTTCTTAAGTATGTTGAAAAAATGCTTGCACTTATCTGACATTCGCGAAATAAATCTCCCAAGTGAAGCCAAGAGTCCATTTAGTTTTTGTACTTCTTTTACCGTTGCAGGTGTTGGCATGTCACGAACTGCTTGGACCTTTTTTGGATCAACTTGTATTCCCTCCTTCGATACTATGTATCCCAAGAACTTTCCAGATGAAACCCCAATTATACATTTCTCAGGATTTAATTTGATGTTGAACTTTCTCATTTGCTCAAATATTTCCTTCAAATCTTGCACATGGTCTTTAGCTTCCTTGCTTTTTATCAACATATCATCTACATATACCTCCAAAGTTTTATGTATCCACTTCGCGAACACTTTTTCAACCATACATTGATATGTAGCACCCGCATTCCGCAAGCCAAATGGCATCTTCACATAACAATACAAACCCCTTGGAGCAAAAAATGCAGTATGTTCTTGATCTTCTTCTGCGAGTGATATTTGATTATACCCTTTATATCCATCAAGTGAAGTGACTCTATCATGACCTGCAGCTGATTCCACCATTTGTGGTATATCTGGTAATGGAAAACTGTCTTTGGGACATGCCTTGTTTAGATCAGTGAAATCTATGCAAATTCTTATTCCTTTATTCTTTTTCGGAACAATGACCATATTCGCAATCCATTCTGGATATTTTGCTTCCCTTATGATCCCTGCATCCAACATCTTTTGTAATTCTTCTTTTATCTGTACATGATAATTTTGTGATATCTTCCTTATTCTTTGTTTGAATGGTCTTATATTTTTATCTATATTCAATCTATGACATGCCACTGATGGATCAATTCCTGGTATCTCATCTACACTTCCTGCGAAGATATCTTTATATTCTCGCAAAAGATCAGTAGTCCTTTTTTCTTCTTCTTCATCCATCTTAGTTCCAATTCGTAAGAATAAAGGCTCCTCTTTACTTCCAATATTTATTTCTTTAGTTGGTTCAGCTGCAACATAGCTTGTACTTTGCTCCCCCATAGGTGTTGGCTCTTTAATTATTTTTGCTATCTCCCCTTCTTTTTCTGGAATTTCATTTGGTATACCTCTCCCTTCCTTTGCTCTTATTGTATACACTCGGAATTCTTCTTCTTTTCTTGTTTCCTTCACAAGTTTCCTACGAAGTTGTTTCTTTCTTGCTCTTCTTCCGCATTGGGTTACTTCAATTTGATAACAAAATTTTGCACTATCAAGATCTCCTTTTATTTCTTGAATTCCATTTGGTGTAGGAAATTTGATTTTTTGATGTAATGTTTAAGCAACATCTTTGATCGCATGAATCTACGGCCTTCCTATCAGCATGTTATATGGAGATTCCATATCTATCACACACAAGATTACATATTTTTCAATTTCTCCTAGTAATATTCGCAGCACGATTTCTCCTTTAGATTTTGTTGTAGATTTCCCTAATCCATGAATAAGACACTTTGAATTTATGATTTCTTCATCTTTAATTCCCATCCCCTTAAGTGCATGATAGAATATAATATTAACAGAACTCCCTGTATCAACCAAAATTCGGTTTAATTTCCATTTTTCTTGACTTTCTTATCTTCTAGCATGATTGGCAATGTGATCACCAATGGTGAAGTGTGGTTCAAGTCTTCATTTGGAATTTCTGCTATCTGAAAATGTGATTTTCGCTTTTCCCATTCTTCTAAAGTTGTCATCTTTTCTTCCTCCATGATCTTTCTTCCTCTACAATCTCGCTTGTATATTTTTCCCTTCATATTACTATGAAATTCATCAATCATTGTCTGTGATCATATTACATTCTTCTTTTTTGCCATCTCCATCTACTGACTTCATTTGATCTTCAGATTTTCCACAATTCCCTCAAATTTAGGCTACCACAATTCTCAAGTCCCTGTTTCTAGCGCCAATTATGTAGTTGCAGAATAACCTACAACTACACCCTCAATAGAATTAGTAAAAACTCAAGAAGTTCTTGATGATGAATAACAATTTTCTTATTAATGTTCTCAATTGATCACAAAGAAGTATCTAAATGGAATTAGAATAGTTACAACTTTCTCTATTCTCTTTCCTCAAATATTTTCTAACACTCACTAAAAGAACCTCTCGAATTTTACATTTAAACTCCTATTTATAGTAAAATTTATACAGCTGTTCATGAGTTACGAAGTATCGCAACTTATACTCGCAAAATTATTTCACCCTCGCAAAACTTCATATTTCTCCGTGCTTCTTCTATCATCGTATCATTTTATAACTCTTTTCTCCTGATACTCGTGAACTATTATCTTGCGATATTCAGTACCTACAGGGTAAAGGAAAATGATCCTTCCTAGTAGTAGCATTCAACTTTCTATAATCAATACAAACCTTCCAACCGGTTTGCACATGAGTTGGGACAAGTTCGTTCTCATCATTCTCTACCACCGTTACCCCTGATTTCTTTGGTACAACTTGTACCGGGCTCACCCACTTTCTATCGGATATGGGGTAGATAACACCCACTTCCAAAAGCTTGAGTATCTCCTTTTTCACAACTTCCATCATGGGAGGATTCGAACGACGTTGCACTTCCCTTTTAGGCTTTGCATCGTCCTCCAAACGAATCTTGTGCATACAAACGGCAGGGATTATACCCTTGATATCAATGATTGTCCATCCTATGGCCGTCTTGTGCTTCCTTAGAACCCTTAGAAGTTTTTGCTCATGTAATTCACTAAGCTCGTTAGAAACAATCACAGGTAACTCTTCATTGTCACCTAAGTACAAGTACTTTAAGTAACCTGGAAGAGGTTTCAATTCCAACTTCGGAGATTTAACAATAGAAGGTAAAAGCTTTTCATCATTGCATGGTAAAGAAATAAAAGAAACATTATGAGTTTCCGGACATCCTTGTAGTGAGTTGAGATCACCAAGGGCTTCCTTAACTTCGTTACCACACTCTACTCCATCATCCATGGATGTAGTTAAAACAATTTCCAAAGCATCATCACCATTTAATTCAAACACTTTTTGCGCCAATGCATCCATAACATCAACGGAGAAACAAGAGTGGACATCACTAGGATATCTCATCGTTTTAAAAATGTTGAAACGTATTATTTCTCCGTCAAACTCCATAGTCAACGTTCCCTTGTCCACATCAATGATCGTCTTAGCCGTTTTCATGAAAGGACGTCCAAGTAGCAATGGAAGAGACGAGTCCGGTGCACCTTCATCCATCTCTAACACACAAAAGTCAGCTGGAAATACAAGTTGATTAACCTGCACAAGAACATCCTCAACAATACCCATTGGGTAAACATTAGAGCGATCGGCTAATTGAAACACAATTTCAGCCTTTTTCAAAGGACCTAGATTAAGTGAATTATACATAGATGCAGGCATAACATTAACGGATGCACCTAAATCCAACATTGCTTTGTCAAAAGTAGTGTTACCAATTGTGACGGGAATGTCAAAGCTACCGGGATCCTTGCATTTCAAAGTGGGAGTTTGTGTTGTAAGATTTCCGAAGCATTCTCCCCCACACTTAGCACTTCATTGCCTTTAAGCCTTTGCTTGTTGGTACACAAGTCCTTCAACACTTTTGTATACTTGGGAACTTGCTTGATAGCATCAATGAGTGGTATATTCACATGAATCTTCTTGAGAACGTCTAAAATCTCCTTTTCTAGTTCCGCCTTCTTAGAACTTGCAAATCTGCGAGGAAAAGGTATAGGAGGAACATAAGTAGGAATAGGAGTTTTAGAGTTAGGAATAGGTACCTCGGGTGTTTGGGGAATTTCATCCCTCTTTTCCTCCGAAACTGGCTCCTTTGGAACTTCCTCTTCACCCAAATCAGCAACTTTGGGTTGCTCAAGTTGTGTACCACTTCTCAACGTAATAGCATTGACACCCTATTTTGGGTTGATAGGTTGAGAAGGGAGTCTCCCACTATTTGGTGCCTTTAATTTGTTGATATCAATCCCCATGGAGCCCAGTTGAGTCTGCAAATCCTTGATTGCACTATTGGTATCTTGTTGACTTTCTTTAAACATGGTAGAAATACCTTGCATAAAAGTTTGTAGCTTGGCATCGATATCGGAACCTTGATTTTGCACCGATTGTTGTGGTTGCTGAAATTGTTGTTATTGCGGTTGAAATTGTTGTTGTTGCTTTTGAAATCCACCCGGACGGTTGAAAGTAGGTTGTTGAACCGCACCTTGTTTGTTGGCATAGCTGAAATTGGGATGATCTCTCCATCCTGGATTGTAGGTGTTAGAATAGGGATCATACCGTCTTTGTTGGTTTGGAAAAACCGCACTATCTTGCTCTAACTCTTCACATTGTGAAGGTAAAATAACTGCAGCCATCCTTTGCATCATGTGCTCCATATTGTCCATCCTTTGATCACGGTGTGATGATGATGAATCATTAACTTCATGCACTTGCCTAACCATTGGTTCACCTCTTGTGTAGAATTGTTGCGAGTTTGCATCCATGCTTTCAATCAAATCGGTAGCTTGGGCCACCGTCTTGTTTACTAGTGCACAACCACCCGCAACATCAAGAAGATATCTATCACTTGATTGAAGAACTTCGTAGAAGTACTGGATTATCATAGCGTCACTGAATTGATGGTGAGGACAACTTTCCACCAATCTCTTGTATCGCTCCCAGCATTCATACAAAGATTCTCCCACATGTTGCTTTATTCCACAAATCTCTTTGCGAATTTGAGTAGCCTTTGACGCAGAAAAATACCTCTCTAGAAAGATTTTCTTCAATCCGTTCCATGTAGTGACACTTCCAGCTGGAAAACAATACAACCAATCCTTAGCGCTGTCCACCATAGAAAATAGAAAAACTTTCATCATTGCACCATCGGCTTCAGTCTCCGCTGGAAGCATAGCCTTGACAATGGTATAAAACTCCATGAGATGCTTGTTTGGGTCTTCATTCGCCATACCATGAAACTTTGGAAACTCTCTAAGCAACCCCGGCTTGATCTCGAAGGTTGAGTTGGTTTGAATACACCATCGCTGTGCATCAACCCTATGATAAGCCAAATCCTTGAGTGTTCGATTTGCATCACCCATTGCTTCTTCCTCTTCAACTAATGGTTCTTCTACAAATGGAACCTCTAGTTCTTCTTCTAGTTGTAACTCTTCTTCCACTTCTTGATGAAGAGCTCTGTGTTCTACTTCCAAGACTTGTTCTTCCGTTGTGTCTTGACTTGGTTGGAGTATTGTGCCTCTTCGAGTAGCAATCCCGCACCTTGGATAGCTCCAATCCTTAGAAGCCAGGGATTAGTACCTGAAAAACAATTCTCGCAAACAAGTAAGAAACAAGACAAGAAACGGAAAGCAAATATGCAAGAAGAAATTGTAAAAAGAAACTAAAAACTTAATAACAAGCCGTTTGCCTCCCCGGAAACGGCGCCAAAATCTGGTCGGTAGTCAGCCGATGCAAATATAATTTCACTTTCTTACTTCCTAAAATAAAAAATAGTATGCGATAAGAAAGAGTTCGTATCCACAGAGAGGCTTTTGTTGTTATAAAAAATTTCAGTTTCCTAGTAACCAAGGGGGGATGTTGTTTTATCAAAGCAATAAATATAAATTGAAAGCAATAAAGTATTAAAGTAATCAATATGGAGAAAGTATTGGTCACGGGATAGTTTCATTCACAAACACATATTTTCATCAATGACTAGAATTGAAATTTAATCTCTCATTTATTAAAAGTCCTAGGATACCTTGATCGCAAGAATACCCCGCTAATTCCCTGATTTCATCACAACCACATTAAAAGATGCATATGTGAATTCTTCCTAGAAAGCAACCTAAAGTGTAAAACAAAATTAGATTTAACTCCCTAAAAGCAATAAGCTATATGGAATAAGACTAATCAAGGCAATCGAAATGTATAAAAGCACTAAATCAATTTAACCCAAGTTATGATTCATATGTGACTAGTAGGATATATCTCTACAATCACTACCCACATTTATGCTACTTATAATCAGGGATTAACAACGTTTTCGTATTGAAAACCCTAATATAGCTCTAGATATGAATGCAAATCGGATTGATTCCGGACTCAACCAAATAAACAATCAAATCATAAACAATATGAACAATGAATCATAAACAGTAAAATATTGAAACAAAACTAATACATTGAATCAAATCTTATTTGTGAAATCCACTTATTATCCCATAACCAATAAAAGGTATTTAGCTACTCATGGTTTTTAGATTCAACATAATTATTATCAAAAATAAATTGAATAACATGAAAAATAAATGGAAGCAAACCCTAATCGCTGCTCTCCTCCAAAAACCCAGTAGAAAGATTGTGATATGTGATATATCTCCAAAAGAATAGAAACTTCTTCTTTTTATAGCCTTCCCACTTTCCAAAATTAGGTCTTCAAAGTCCATCACCAAAAAGTCCACCAAGCCCATGAACCATGTGTGAGAAAAACCCATGTGAAAATATGACACAAGATTTGTTCGCCAGAAAACTGTGTTTTTGGCCGGAATCCGTCGTCGGAAAGTATCTCAGGTGACCGGAAAAGTCCACCCGGTCACCGGTCAAACGATCCAACTCGGGCCAACCGAATCAACTCGGGTCAACCGCCGAGTCATGCCGAGTCAACAACGAGTCAGACAGGTCCAAGCTAGGTTTGTTGCAGTCATTGTACGGCCATGTTGGATGTACCATCATTGCAGCTTCACTTGCTCACAACCATTGTGGCCATACATTCTGCATCTTTACCAGTGCACATGATTTCTCCATTGCAACCAACCAGTTCTTAACATCAATATCACTTCATTTGGCCAGCTCAACTCACCACTAGCTCCTAACCCATTTTAAACAAGAGCCAAGCTGCGTTGTCTTAACACCACCTCCTGCGGCATCTCAAGCCCAACTTCAAATGCATATCTGCCACAAACCATTAATCCACCAGTTTGCAACATCATTGCATCACCAGGGCATACACTTCTTGAGCAACACCATCTCATTCAACCCAAATAAATCACTCAACATTCATTTCCTTTCCTTCTCAGCAGCAACACCATCAGCTGCAACCATTCTCATGTTCTTGGCAGCAACATACACTCGTACAAACTGCATCCAATAGCAGCTCCCTGAATTCAATTGCTAACTGCAATACCTAGCTGCAACACTACCATTTCCCATACTCAGCTGCTTACAATAACCAACAACAGAACCAACACCCATCTGAACAGCAACAGATCCTCCTATGCCATATTGTCAATATCGACTGCAACAAAGAACGTCGAACCCCCATTAATGGATGAGTTTCAAACCTTCTTGCTGAATACATGCCTGAAAACTCATTGATTATCAAACCATCAGCTCACAACAACGCTCGACACACTAAGTCAGCATCTAGCTCACTGCAATTCTGCAACATAAGCTGCACCTGCACCTGCAATTACTTCTCAGGCCAACTTTCTACATTCCAGATACATCTGTGGCTTCATGCCCTCCTACTCAAACTTCGAGTCTCCAGCTGCAAATGAATTCATACTCAGTTCATTACCCTGAACTGTCCTTCATTCAACAGCTAAATCGACTGCAACAAAGAACGTCAGCCCGGTTTGCAATTTCTACAAATAACCATTTCTCGAACGAAGTAACCACTGTTTCAAGCTACTTCTTACAACAACACACAACTCATTGGTAGCTGCATCTGTACCATGGTTCACATCACCACAGACTCCATAACTATCTCAGCTGCAGTACCACCAAACTTTCCTTCTTCCAGCTACAGACACATCAACTCCACCAATTCAGGCTCAGTAGTAGCTGTAGCATCATGTCTGCAACTTCCTCATGGAAGTATTGCCTAGCTTCAAAACCAACAGCACATAGCACCACCTGCAATGCCAATTCATGAGCTTCACTGCCTCCACCTGCAATACACACAGCACTGAGAACCTTCTTCATCTATAGCTCACTTCAGTTCCAATTAAAGTCCAACTGATTCACTTCCAATTTCATATTTGCACAGCAACCCCATATCACATTATCTGAGTTCAAGAGCAAACCCAATTCATTCTCAGATTCACCAAAACCTTCAAATACCACCTTAATCATCTCTACAATTCATTCAACTCAGCTCAACCAGCTCACACAGCTACCTCCATTCATTCAACATCTCAGATCCCCTTTCTTGGATGTTATAAACTCAGAACCCCCATCAATCTCTTCTCAATTATCTGAATCACTTCCTCATTTGCACACTGCAACAGATTCATCTCCTTAATCGACCAATTTCTTCATCTGGTTGTTAAATTCAACCAACACTATTACTGTTTCTCCCAATTCCTTGAGTACCCATTTTTCCATCCTCCAAAACTCGGTCAGTTATTCATTCATTTAATCAAACTCAGGTCTTATGAAACCCTGAATTCCAAACCTCTATGATTCAAGTCTTTCCCAGATACTGAGTTCAAATCAAACCCTCTATTTTAATCTTCACCAGCAGCATCACAACATTTTGATCTCTCTCATCTTTCTCATCAATTCATACTCTGAATCTGCATCTCCAACTCTACAGCAGCCGTCATCTCCTGCCTCTCTCTGAATTTCTCAATTTCAGGTGAAGCTTTAAAAGAAAAGAGAAACATTTCTCTTGAATTTAGGGCAAGCCAATCATTGGGTTTACCAGAACACCCACTAACTTGGATAAGGGTTGCACATATTTCATTTGGCTTGTCGGTTTCGCGTAACTGACTGCTTATTCACTCCCTTGCTGCGCCAAGTATCACCCACTTTTGAATTGATCTTTGTGCTTTACGCTTCAAAATGATGTTTTCTCCCGCTTTTGCTCATAGTGACTCCAAAGTACCTAATAAACTCAAATTCACTCATAAGATATATATTTTACAAGAAAACTCACAAAGAAAGTATAAATACTAGATATTAAATTAGTTGTTTTACAACACCTATCAGATTTCCCCACACTTAGAATTTTCTAGGCCTCGAGAAAATAAAACAAAACTTATTCTAAAAGATACATACCACTCCCGTGAGCGTTTACTAGAGAAATACCCAGAAAACCTACATTTCCAACTTACAAGTTCTCCGAAAAAATAGTATCCAACGCGCTAAGAAAGCATAGAGATTCTGCACACTAGTCATAAGAAGTTAGACACATAAATGAACACAATCTCATTCTTAAAAGTTGAGAGAGAAATAACCATCCCTTATCGAAAGAAATTTGGGTTCAGAGTGATCAAAAGTCTTGACTCTGCCTCGCAAGAAAGGGTTTTATGAAATTTCTCTCAATAATAAATAGCTCTTAATGGGTCACACATGTGTCCAGGTAGGAAAGAAGAGAGAATCCTGCGACACGTTGAATAGTAGGAAGGCAAACCTTCCGAAATGTTTTGAAAACCCACATCTTTTATTCATTTTGAAAACCTTTTTTTTCTGACGATCTCTTAGAAAGGAAATCAACCACTTAACGAAAGTGGGAATATGCTTACTTACCTCGTTATCCGTTTGGCGTGAAGTTAGCACCACTCTCACAACATCCATAGAAACGTCTTCGGTCTTCAATCTTTGTCTTCGTCTTCGGTCTTCAACTGTCGATGATAACTCTTGAACTTCGTAGAATCTTGACAATGTGATTCTTTCCTTTCATTCCTTGTTGCTTGAAACTTCACTGTAGATATTTCTTCTTCCGTTGGCTTATTGAATGAATACAAAACCAAAATATAATCTAAACAAACCAAAATATGATGCAATAAATAATTTTTTTTTTTTCTTTTTTTTCTGTTTTTTTTTTAAACATTAAATACAAAGTAAATACAAAATGAAAACAAACAAAAATAAAAACTAATGATGATCCTAAATAACTTTTCTCTTGTCTCTTTTTTTTTTTACTTTTTTTTAAGGGAACTAGCATAATGATAACTATGTTCCAAATTTTTTTTATTTTTTTTTTTTGAGACAAGAGAATATAATACAAAATAAAAATAAAAATGCAAGTACAAATGCAAGTACAAATGCCATTGTGTGAGTATTTTACCGCTTGATTATTCACAACTTGTGTGTCTCGATATCATAAGCTTCTTGAATTCTCATCTTGATAATCTTCACTCTTGTATAATAGTCTTCAACTTGTAAAAATTCTGCCCTTGTCTTGTTGCTATACTTGAATCTAAAATCTTCTCATTTTTGTACCGTTGCTTGTAAACCTAGAACGTCTTTAAATTTCCTTCGAACTTGTGATGCTTCTCTTGTTGATAATGATGGTGTTTCTATGGACTTGTTGGTGTAGAGAGAGATAAAGTAGATGGTGCTAACTGCGAACAAGATTACAAGTGGTATGCAAGTTAGCAATTCGATGTCACCATTCATGATTGATAAAATAGCACTCAAGAGATCAAAATAGTGCTTCTATTGGTGGGAGGTTGGGTAGCTCACCATTTTACCTGGAGTTTACGTACGGTGACACACACTCTAAAAGCACAAATTTAGACAGGTACAAAGAAATGAAGGTCGGTGCCTCTCATGATGTAACATGGGTAGTCTCCACTATAGGGGACCACTACTCTACTACCGAATTCAGTCTGCACCATATTTGCCACTGGCATGGTTAAATCCAACTTTAACTCTCATACAAGTAAGAAACCCGATCATGTTCTCTGTCATCTCTAAGTTCAGTCACTCTTATGAAAATCTCGATGTAATCTTAGCGACATGGATACTATGTGACTCTAAACTAACTACAAGTTGGAGCTTTTTCATGTACTAATTTACACAAAAGTTGAAAATTTTGAAAAAATTTACAATGCAAATACTTAACCACTCCCCCACACTTAAACTTTACATTGTCCTCAATGTAAATTGAGTCATCCAAAGTACGTTAAGGTGGGAAATTATGCATGAAAAATGACAAGAAATCAAAATAAAATAAAATACAAGATAAGAAAAAACTAAAAACAAAACAAGAAAATGAAAATAAGACAAGAGATACTCATCCTATGGGTTTCCTCCCATTTAGCGCTTGGTTTAAAGTCGTCAGCCCGACTTGATCCTTGCTTGCCAAGACTCCTCCAGAGGGAGTGCATCCACAAAATTAGATCCTTCCACCACTTCAGAAGTGAAATTCTCGTAATATGGTTTCAACCGGTGCCCATTAACTTTAAGTTCCTTGCCTGTAGATATGCTACGAATTTCTACTGCACCATGAGAAAACACATTAGTAACAATTAAAGGTCCGATCCAACGTGACTTTAGTTTACCTGGAAATAAATGCAAGCGAGAATTAAACAAAAGCACTTTCTGCCCAACACAAAATTGTTTTCTAGAAATCATAGTATCATGAAAGGCCTTCGTTTTCTCCTTGTAAATGCGAGAGTTTTCAAATGCATCATTGCGAAGCTCCTCTAGCTCTTGGAGTTGTAACTTCCTTTGCTTTCCATCCCCATCCATCTCCATATTGCATTGCTTAATCTCCCAAAACGCCTTATGCTCAATCTCCATGGGTAAGTGACAAGGTTTACCATACACAAGCCTAAAGGGAGACATCCAAATAGGTGTCTTGTATGCGGTTCTATATGCCCACAAAGCATCATTAAGTCGCAAGCTCCAATCTTTCCTTGTTGGATTCACCGTCTTCTCAAGAATGGATTTCACCTCTCGGTTGGGAACCTCGGCTTGTCCATTTTTTTGGGGATGATAAGGTGTTGCAACCTTATGTGACACATTGTACTTCTTCAACAAGCTTTGCAAAGTCCTGTTATTGAAGTGAGAACCCCCATCGCTAATTATGGCTTTCGGAATTCCAAACCTTGTAAAAATGTTAGCTTGCACAAAATCTGAAACAACCTTGGAATCATTAGTAGGAGTGGCCTTAGCTTCCACCCATTTAGAGACATAATCAACAGCAAGTAAGATGTAATAATTCCCATGCGAGTTGACAAAAGGACCCATAAAATCAATACCCCATATATCAAAAACTTCAATAAATTGAATAAAGGTTTGTGGCATTTGATTTCGGGTACCTAGATTGCCTGTTCTTTGGCACCTATCACAAGTTGTGCAAAATATATGTGCATCCTTAAACAAGGTTGGCCAATAAAAACCGCTTTCAAGTACCTTGTGAGCGGTTCTTTTACTTCCAAAATGTCCTCCGCAAGCATATGAGTGACAAGATAGAATTAAACTCAGATTCGGGAACGCACCTTCTCATTACTTGGTCGCTGCCATGTTTCCATAAGTATGGATCATCACATATGTATTGGTTCCCTAACCTCTTTAGTTTGTCCCTCTCAGCACGAGACAAGTTCTTTGGGATCTGTTTAGTTACCAAGTAATTCACAATGTCAGCATACCATGGTTCTCCAACGGCAATTGAGAATAGTTTCTCATCCGGGAAACTTTCACGCAATGGGATAGCTTCATTGTCCACATCAAGACGGCTCAAGTGATCCGCAACGGTGTTCTCAATTCCTTTCTTATCTTTGATTTCAATATCAAACTCTTGCAAGAGTAAGATCCATCGTATGAGCCTTGGTTTCGCTTCTTTCTTCATTAGCAAGTACCTAAGAGCTGCATGTTCAGAATAAACAACAACTTTTGTACCAATTAGATAAGAGCGAAATTTCTCCAATGCAAATACAATAGCTAAAAACTCTTTTTCAGTGGTTGTGTAGTTTTGTTGGGCCTCATTTAACGTTCTAGAAGCATAATAAATGGCATGAGGTATCTTCCCCACACGCTTCCCAAGCACCGCACCAACCGCGTAGTCACTAGCATCACACATTAGCTCAAAAGGCTTTCTCAAATCCTTTGGTTTAATGATAGGGGCTAAAATCAAAAGTTCTTTCAAACAATTGAATGCCGCCATACACTTTTCATCAAAGTTAAAAACCACATCTTTTTGCAATAAGTTGCAAAGTGGTGATGCTATCTTGGAAAAATCCTTGATAAATCTTCGATAGAAACCTGCATGACCAAAAAAAGAGCGTATCTCCCTCACCGTAGTGGAAGGGGTTAGAGCACGAATAAGGTCTATCTTAGATTTATCAACTTACAAGCCTTTAGAAGATATAATATGGCCTAAAACTATGCCATGAGTTGCCATGAAATGTCACTTCTCCCAATTAAGCACAAGGTTTGTTTCAACACATCGTTCAAGGATTAAAGATAAGTTGTTCAAACAAAGGTCAAATGAATCACCAAAGACACTAAAGTCATCCATAAACACTTCAATGATTTTTTCAACATACTCGGAAAAGATACTTACCATACACCTTTGAAAGGTAGCTGGAGCATTGCATAAGCCAAAAGGCATCCTTCTATACGCAAAAGTACTGAAAGGACAAGTGAAAGTAGTTTTCTCTTGGTCCTCCGGTGCTATCACAATCTAATTGTAACCTGAATAACCATCAAGGAAACAATAATAAGCATGTCCAGCTAAACGTTCAATCATTTGATCAATAAAGGGTAAAGGAAAATGATCCTTCCTAGTAGTAGCATTCAACTTTATATAATCAATACAAACCCTCCAACCGATTTGCACACGAGTTGGGACAAGTTCGTTCTCATCATTCTCTACCACCGTTACCCCTGATTTCTTTGGTACAACTTGCACCGGGCTCACCCACTTGATATCGGATATGGGGTAGATAACACCCAATTCCAAAAGCTTGAGTATCTCCTTTTTCACAACTTCCATCATGGGAGGATTCAAACGACGTTGCGCTTCTCTTTTAGGCTTTGCATCGTCCTCCAAACGAATCTTATACATACAAACGGCAGGGCTTATACCCTTGATATCAGCGATTGTCCATCCTATGGCCGTCTTGTGCTTCCTTAGCACCCTTAGAAGTTTTTGCTCCTGTAATTCACTAAGCTCGTTAGAAACAATCACAGGTAACTCTTCATTGTCACCTAAGTACAAGTACTTTAAGTGACCTGGAAGAGGTTTCAATTCCAACTTCAGAGATTTAACAATAGAAGGTAAAAGCTTTTCATCATTGCATGGTAAAGAAATAAAAGAGACATTATGAGTTTCCGGACATCCTTGTAGTGAGTTGAGATCACCAAGGGCTTCCTTAACTTCGTTACCACACTATACTCCATCATCCATGGATGTAGTTAAAACAATTTTCAAAGCATCATCACCATTTAATTCAAACACTTTTTGCGCCAATGCATCCATAACATCAACGGAGAAACAAGAGTGGACATCACTAGGATATCTCATCGTTTCAAAATTGTTGAAACGTATTATTTCTCCGTCAAACTCCATAGTCAACGTTCCCTTGTCTACATCAATGATCATCTTAGCCGTTTTCATGAAAGGACGTCCAAGTAGCAATGGAAGAGACGAGTCCGGTGCACCTTCATCCATCTCTAACACACAAAAGTCAGCTGGAAATACAAGTTGATTAACCTGCACAAGAACATCCTCAACAATACCCATTGGGTAAACATTAGAGCGATCGGCTAATTGAAACACAATTTCAGCCTTTTTCAAAGGACCTAGATTAAGTGAATTATACATAGATGCAGGCATAACATTAACGGATGCACCTAAATCCAACATTGCTTTGTCAAAAGTAGTGTTACCAATTGTGACGGGAATGTCAAAGATACCGGGATCCTTGCATTTCAGTGGGAGTTTGTGTTGTAAGATTGCCGAAGCATTCTCCCCCACACTTAGCACTTCATTGCCTTTAAGCCTTTGCTTGTTGGTACACAAGTCCTTCAACACTTTTGCATACTTGGGAACTTGCTTGATAGCATCAATGAGTGGTATATTCACATGAATCTTCTTGAGAATGTCTAAAATCTCCTTTTCTAGTTCCGCCTTCTTAGAACTTGCGAATCTGCGAGGAAAAGGTATAGGAGGAACATAAGTAGGAATAGGAGTTTTAGAGTTAGGAATAGGTACCTCGGGTGTTTGGGGAATTTCATCCCTCTTTTCCTCCGAAATTGGCTCCTTTGGAACTTCCTCTTCACCCAAATCAGCAACTTTGGGTTGCTCAAGTTGTGTACCACTTCTCAACGTAATAGCATTGACACCCTATTTTGGGTTGATAGGTTGAGAAGGGAGTCTCCCACTATTTTGTGCCTTTAATTTGTTGATATCAATCGCCATGGAGCCCACTTGAGTCTGCAAATCCTTGATTGCACTATTGGTCTCTTGTTGAATTTCTTTAAACATGGTAGAAATACCTTGCATAAAAGTTTGTAGCTTGGCATCAATATCGGAACCTTGATTTTGCACCGATTGTTGTGGTTGCTGAAATTGTTGTTGTTGCGGTTGAAATTGTTGTTGTTGCGGTTGAAATCCACCCGGACGGTTGAAAGTAGGTTGTTGAACCGCACATTGTTTGTTGGCATAGCTGAAATTGGGATGATCTCTCCATCCTGGATTGTAGGTGTTGGAATAGGGATCATACCGTCTTTGTTGGTTTGGAAAAATCGCACTAGTTTTCTCCAACTCTTCACATTGTGAAGGTAAAATAATTGCATCCATCCTTTGCATCATGTGCTCCATATTGTCCATCCTTTGATCACGGTGTGATGATGATGAATCATTAACTTCATGCACTTGCCTAACCATTGGTTCACCTCTTGTGTAGAATTGTTGCGAGTTTGCAGCCATGCTTTCAATCAAATCGGTAGCTTGGGCCACCCTCTTGTTCACTAGTGCACCACCACCCGCAGCGTCAAGAAGATATCTATCACTTGATTGAAGACCTTCGTAGAAGTACTGGATTATCATAGCGTCACTGAATTGATGGTGAGGACAGCTTGCCACCAATCTCTTGTATCGCTCCCAGCATTCATACAAAGATTCTCCCACATGTTGCTTTATTCCACAAATCTCTTTGCGAATTTGAGTAGTCTTTGACGCAGGAAAATACCTCTCTAGAAAGATTTTCTTCAATCCGTTCCATGTAGTGACACTTCCAGCTGGCAAAAAATACAACCAATCCTTAGCGCTGTCCACCATAGAAAATGGAAAAACTTTCATCATTGCACCATCGGCTTCAGTTTCCGCTGGAAGCAAAGCCTTGACAATGGTATAGAACTCCATGAGATGCTTGTTTGGGTCTTCATTCGCCATACCATGAAACTTTGGCAACTCTCTAAGCAACCCCGGCTTGATCTCGAAGGTTGAGTTGGTTTGAATACACCATCTCTGTGCATAAACCCTATGAGAATCCAAATCCTTGAGTGTTCGATTTGCATCACCCATTGCTTGTTCCTCTTCATCTAATGGTTCTTCTACAAATGGAACCTCTAGCTCTTCTTCTAGTTGTAACTCTTCTTCCACTTCTTGATGAAGAGCTCCGTGTTCTACTTCCAAGACTTGTTCTTCCGTTGTATCTTGACTTGGTTGGAATATTGTGCCTCTTCGAGTAGCAATCCCGCACCTTGGATAGCTCCAATCCTTAGAAGCCAGGGATTAGTACCTGAAAAACAATTCTCGCAAACAAGTAAGAAACAAGACAAGAAATGGAAAGAAAATATGCTAGCAGAAATTGTAAAAAGAAACTAAAAACTTAATAACAAGCCGTTTGCCTCCCCGGCAACGGCGCCAAAATCTGGTCGGTAGTCAGCCGACGCAAATATAATTTCACTTTCTTACTTCCTAAAATAAAAATAGTATGCGATAAGAAAGAGTTCGTAAACACAGAGAGGCTTTTGTTGTTATAAAAAAATTCAGTTTCCTAGTAACCAAGGGGGGATGTTGTTTTATCAAAGCAATAAAAATAAATTCAAAGCAATAAAGTATTAAAGTAATCAATATGGGGAAAGTATTGGTCACGGGATAGTTTCATTCACAGACACATATTTTCATCAATGACTAGAATTGAAATTTAATCTCTCATTTACTACAAGTCCTAGGAAACCTTGATCGCAAGAATACCCCGCTAATTCCCTGATTTCATCACAACCACATTAAAAGATGCATATGTGAATTCTTCCTAGAAAGCAACCTAAAGTGTAAAACAAAATTAGATTTAACTCCCTAAAAGCAATAAGCTATATGGAATAAGACTAATCAAGGCAATCGAAATGTGTAAAAGCACTAAATCAATTTAACCCAAGTTATGATTCATATGTGACTAGTAGGATATATCTCTACAATCACTACCCACATTTATGCTACTTAGAATCAGGGATTAACAACGTTTTTGTATTGAAAACCCTAATATATCTCTAGATATGAATGCAAATCGGATTGATTCCGGACTCAACCAAATAAAAAATCAAATCATAAACAATTTGAACAATGAATCATAAACAGTAAAATATTGAAACAAAACTAATACATTGAATCAAATCTTATTTGTGAAATCCACTTATTATCCCATAACCAATAAAAGGTATTTAGCTACTCATGGTTTTTAGATTCAACATAATTATTATCAAAAATAAATTGAAGAACATGAAAAATAAATGGAAGCAAACCCTAATCACTGCTCTCCTCCAAAAACCCAGTAGAAAGATTGTGATATGTGATATATCTCCAAAAGAATAGAAACTTCTTCTTTTTATAGCCTTCCCACTTTCCAAAATTAGGTCTTCAAAGTCCATCACCAAAAAGTCCACCAAGCCCATGAACCATGTGTGAGAAAAACCCATGTGAAAATATGACACAAGATTTGTTCGGCGGAAAACTGTGTTTTTGGCCGGAATCTGGCGCCGGAAAGTATATCAGGTGACCGGCAAAGTCCACCCAATCACCGGTCAAACGATCCAACTCGGGACAACCGAATCAACTCGGGTCAACCGCCGAGTCATGCCGAGTCAACAACGAGTCAGACAGGTCCAAGCCAGGTTTGTTGCAGTCATTGCACAGCCATGTTGGATGTACCATCATTGCAGCTTCACTTGCTCACAGCCATTGTTTCCATACATTCTGCATCTTTACCAGTGCACATGATTTCTCCATTGCAACCAACCAGTTCTTAACATCAATATCACATTACTTGGCCATCTCAACTCACTATTAGCTCCTAACCCATTGTAACCAAGAGCCAAGCTGCGTTGTCTTAACACCACCTCCTGCGGCATCTCAAGCCCAACTTCAAATGCATATCTTCCTCAAACCATTAATCCACCAGTTTACAACATCATTGCATCACCAGGGCATGCACTTCTTGAGCAGCACCATCTCATTCAACCCAAATAAATCACTCAACATTCATTGCCTTTCCTTCTCAGCAGCAATACCATCAGCTGCAACCATTCTCATGTTCTTGGCAGCAACATACACTCGTACAAACTGCATCCAATAGCATCTCCCTAAATTCAATTACTAACTGCAATACCTAGCTGCAACACTACCATTTCCCATACTCAGCTGCTTATAATAACCAACAACAGAACCATCACCCATCTGAACAGCAACAGATCCTCCTATGCCATATTGTCAATATCGACTGCAACAAAGAACGTCGAATCCCCATTAATGGCTGAGTTTTAAACCTTCTTGCCTAATACATGCCTGAAAACTCATTGATTATCAAACCATCAGCTCACAGCAACGCTCGACACACTATCTCAGCATCTATCTCACTGCATTTCTGCAACATAAGCTGCACCTGCACCTGCAATTACTTCTCAGGCCAACTTGCTACATATGTGGCTTCATGCCCTCCTGCTCAAACTTTGAGTCTCCAGCTTCAAATGAATTCATACTCAGTTCATTACCCTGAACTGTCCTTCATTCAACAGCTAAATCGACTGCAACAAAGAACGTCAGCCCGGTTTGCAATTTCTACAAATAACCATTTCTCGAACGAAGTAACCACTGTCTCAAGCTACTTCTTGCAACATCACACAACTCATTGGTAGCTGCATCTGTACCATGGTTCACATCACCACAGACTCCATAACTATCTCAGCTGCAGTACCACCAAACTTTCCTTCTTCCAGCTACAGACACATCAACTCCACCAATTCAGGCTCAGTAGTAGCTGTAGCATCATGTCTGCAACTTCCTCATGGCAGTATTTCCTAGCTTCAAAATCAACAGCACACAGCACCACCTGCAATGCCAATTCATGAGCTTCACTGTAACTTCACAAACCCACCAATAAACAGCCCTGTAACTGCAGCATCTCCAACTCAACTGCATTAGCTCCATTCTGTGAAGTACCACTAGATGCAATGAAGCACCACCAGAACCAACACCTGCAACTCAAACTCAAAAGCAGCATCATTAACTTCCCAGTTGCTCCTGCAACTTCAGTTGCACACCAAACCACCAATAGCATCACAACCATCATCTTGAAGCACCACCTCAGTTCCCATAGCTTGAAAGTTCAATGCACCATCTATAGTTTAAACTGCTGATACCTGCAATACCAACTGAAGCCCCATAAATTCCACTAGCAGCACTAATCAACACTTCCTCCACCTGCAATACACACAGCACTGAGAACCTTCTTCATCTGTAGCTCACTTCAGTTCCAATTCAAGTCCAACTGATTCACTTCCAATTTCGTATTTGCACAACAACCCCATATCACATTATCTGAGTTCAAGAGCAAACCAAATTCATTCTCAGATTCACCAAAACCTTCAAATACCACCTTAATCATCTCTACAATTCATTCAACTCAGCTCAACCAGCTCACACAGCTACCTCCATTCATTCAACATCTCAGATCCCCTTTCTTGGTTGTTATAAACTCAGAACCCCCATCAATCTCTTCTCAATTCTCTGAATCACTTCCTCATTTGCACACTGCAACAGATTCATCTCCTTCTTTTCTTCAGAAGCCCCAAATAATACCTTAATCGACCAATTTCTTCATCTGGTTGTTAAATTCAACCAACACCATTACTGTTTCTCCCAATTCCTTGAGTACCCATCTCTCCATCCTCCAAAACTCGGTCAGTTCTTCATTCATTTAATCAAACTCAGGTCTTATGAAACCCTGAATTCCAAACCTCTATGATTCAAGTCTTTCCCAGCTACTGAGTTCAAATCAAACCCTGTATTTTAATCTTCACCAGCAGCATCACAACATTTCGATCTCTCTCATCTTTCTCATCAATTCATACTCTGAATCTGCATCTCCAACTCTACATCAGCCGTCATCTCCTTCCTCTCTCTGAATTTCTCAATTTCAGGTGAAGCTTGAAAAGAAAAGAGAAACATTTCTATTGAATTTAGGGCAAGCCAATCATTGGGTTTACCAGAACACCCACTAACTTGGATAAGGGTTGAACAGATTTCATTTGGCTTGTCGGTTTCGCGTAACTGACTGCCTATTCACTCCCTTGCTGCGCCAAGTATCACCCACTTGTGAATTGATCTTTGTGCTTTACGCTTCAAAATGACGTTTTCTCCTGCTTTTGCTCATAGTGACTCCAAAGTACCTAATAAACTCAAATTCACTCATAAGATATATATTTTACAAGAAAACTCACAAAGAAAGTATAAATACTAGATATTAAATTAGGTGTTTTACAACACCTATCAGTACGCTTCTGGTTTGACCAACTGTACTGTCTTCAACTTGTGAAAGAGTGGCGAGATTCACATGACTTATTCTTTTTAGTTGTCCTTTGTATAAGCTTTCTCCTTGTCCCTTTCTATTTTCTTTTCTAGTCATGCAATTTTATATTTCTTTCTTGCGAGAGTTCATTCCCTGCGAGCAATCACCATGAGTAATGCAAGTTTTATATCAACTTCATAAAATTGAAAACAAGGATAATCATCAACTTTATTTTTAAAATCACATAACCTAAAAAGAACGAAATTTTTTGTTGCTCTGAAATTCGAGAAATTCGCACAATCTAAAAATTTGAAATTCGCATGGCCAAAATATTTTCATACGTTTTCTGTAATTTTTTTTTTTTAAACGATCATATAGGTTTAGAAAATTAAATTTGGATGATGCAAATCTTTGAACAAAACTCATTTTGATGTAAGATTACAATTGAGAATCAAATTTCTATGAAAAACAAAGCTTATTTCTGACGTTTGTTTCGTGAAGAGCAAAACTTAATAATCAAATTAATTTTTCCCAAAATTCCGGATATAAAAAATCAAGCATAAAACAAGATAGAATAGTAAGGGATTTGTCCTTTTCAAACTCATAGTTGATGTAGACTCTGTTGATGTAGAAATTCATCCTTTTGACGTAGCTTTGCATCTTCGTCTTTTTCTTTAACTTTCTCTCACTGTGTTGTTGGTGTTTGCTTGAAGACACAATTCCTCCATTGAAATTTCCACTTTTCCTCTCAAAACTTTTAGATCCCACGAATTCTAACTCTCACGGTAGCTAATTTCTTTGAGCTTCTTCAATCTATCAAATAGCAGTCCCTGTTTCTAGCGCCAAAATGTAGTTGTAGGAAATCCTACAACACACCCCTTATCATATCTTGATATTAATTTCTAGATCTACATATAAAAATGGTAGTAAAATTGCTAAAATTATAAACGGACACCAAGATTTTTTCCATGGTTCGATCAATATGATCTACATCCATGATTCTTCACTATAATTGTTTAAGTTTACATTTGATTTACATTGATAATCTCCATTAATGGAGTTCTAAATCTAGTTTTGGGGAAGAAGATGATAAATAAAAATACATTCTCTCTCCTAATATTTCTCTGCAAAATATCTCTCTCTCTTCTAAAATCTTCTCTCTCCTTTCTCTCTCCTGCTCTTTTCTTTATATAGGTATCTTCAGAGTGGGTGACAGCTCACATTCAACTCATCTTTCCCATTTTTCAGGATTTCTGCTATACTCCTTGCAGGCTCTGCTATCGTGCTCGCGAGATCTGCTATCGTGCTCGCGAGACACTTTTGTAACCACAAAATCTTCATTTCCTGCCTTGCTCTCGCGAGCTCCCACCTTGTGCTCGCGAGCATTCTCTCTAACTACAAAATCTTCACATCTTTCTCATGTTTTATGCTGTCGTTGTCTTTTACGTCATTCTTTGTATTATTCTCTGACTCTCGCAAAGTGTTGTTGGAGAGCTTGCGATAATGCTCGCAGAAGTGTTGTTAATCCCGCGTGAACATAGTTGTAGCGATGTTTTGGTCTTACAATGTTAGTTCCTTTGCTAAACCGATTGTATAAATACAACCGCTTAATTCGATAAGACCAAAACAAAGATAAACTCCATTTTTCTCATAAGGTTCTAGTTATCCATATAACTTAGACCTTTAGATTTTATACAAGCCAAATACTAGGTTAGTTAACTAGCATTTCCTTGTTTAGGCATTCGTCTAGACTTGAATAACCGAAACCTCCACTTTGATAGGTCTAACTAAGATCATAATTAACTTAGCTTAGCTTATCCGGAATCGAATTGGACTAAACAACTCATCCCGTCAACATATTCATTCGTTAAGCCATAAATAATTCATACAAACCAATAAATCAACTTGCATAATTATTCACCTCAACCGGAAAGAAATTGAAACAACATATATATCAAAGTTTCACTATTGCACCGAAATTTTGTAAGCCTAAACAATTGATACTACACAATAAAGCAAAATAACAATTGTTTTACTTAACTGGAAGCAATTGAATTAACATAGACAATAAAGCACCGCAATTGCACCAAATTTTGTAAGCCTAAACTATTGATATCACACAACAAAGCAAGATAACAAAAGTTTTACTTAATCGGAAAAAATTGAATCACACAAACATCCACACCTACATAATGGAATAAACACATCAATTGTACAGATAATTTATGTTAAGCAAAAGAAATATATATATATATATATCAAATAAAAATTGGCTTTTCTTAAAACAGGAAAACAATTAACTAACAAGATTGTTACCTCAATTTCGCATCCAACTTCTCTAAATATGATCGCATCGTTTTTCTTCTTTCGGGAGAATTGATATCGAAATACTATTATGTTGTCATCCTTATGCAAAAACAAAAGAATAACAACAACCAACCTTTACCAGAGAAAGGTTTAAAAACGGTTTTAACAATTGCAAGAAAAAGTTGAAAACCGTCGAAACACATATGCTTTTATGCTAAACCAAAACCGATTTAACATATTGTGACTTTTTCACATATTGTTTCTACAGGAACCCCTCATGATCCTTTGATAAATCCTACCAACATGGGCTAGAACTTAATCCTGCTAAATCAAAAAGTCACCCAAACCATAAGGGTTCACAACATATTATGAATAATGTGAATCAATAATGTTGTGGAAATTGGTAGTAAGGTTGTCCTTCACTCAGACTCTTTGAAATTGATTTTAGGATTTAATAAACTAAAATAATAGAAATATATATATACAAAATATTGTCACGGGATGAAGAATTAACTGGGACTCGGGATTTCACTGTATTTCATATTCAAATGGTTCAAAAATTAATCCTAGGCAATTATAGCTCAAAACAAAAGAAGTATTAACTCTATTCTTTGCCAAAATAGATTTCATAAAACATCAATTGTAAATTACAAGTATAGTGTATCAAAAGCACCTAAGAATAAGCATACACTATCAAACAAGATAACAATTGATTAATAGAAATCATAATTCATTTAAAATCAGTGCAAAAAGTAAATAAAAAATTAAATAAATTACCACAAGGGTGAAACCCAGCTTCCTCCGTTGTTCCAGTGTTAGGGTCTAGCTTCTCATCATGATAGAAACACACTCAAAAGTTGATTTCATTTATGCTCAAAAGTGGTTTACAAATGATGAAATGGGAGAAAAACAATAAAACCAGGTTTGTAACGCTTATTTTTGTTACAAACCTAACTGTTACAGAGAACGATATATGTGTAGTGTCACTGTCACTATAGCACTACGACCCTTCAGCGTGTGTCGTTGTCACTTTTTATGAACGACAGTTCTGTGGCGTCTTATGTTCTTGGTGTTCTTGGTAGCAGCAGAAAATGGTGTATCGCTGCAACTCAAATTTTCTCGACTCTGTGATGTTCTATCTTCTCCCCCTAACTCTTCATCCCCTTCTCTGGCACTCAAGCATCTCATTTATACTGAACAGGCTCGAAGTATCACGCAATAACTCCAAAAAAATTCTTCATTACTCGGAAGTGAAGAAAAATATTCTCGGGAATATTTTCTTCCCAGTTTAAACTCCTCGCGCGTTGATATTACCCCAGCATGCTCCAAACTGTTGCTTGAGTCAGTAAACATGTGCTGAAATCGTTCAAACTCTCCAAAACTCATGCAATCCCGTGAACTGTTCCTCTCATGCACGTGCTTCCCTGATTTCTTCTCACGAGTTATCTAGCCAATTTTAACCGAAACAATCAACCATACCACCCCTGTAACAATCAATCAAGTCTTCCCAATGAATATCAGCCATTGAATCTCACTACAAAAAGCTCAAAATTCAAGCCCTAATTATGTTCCGTGAATATCCAGTTTTCCCGCCAAAAGTGAAATTCAAAATGTAGAGGATGAAGTGCCCTGATCCAAAACATGGGCGCCTTTAACAGCTGGGGTGCCCTTATCCAAAATGAGGGTGCCTTTATCACTTTTCTCCGGGGGTCCAAAAAAACACTTTTCGAGCAACTTTTTCCACACAAGTGTATTTCTCCAAAAACCCCTAAACAAACATAAAAACACCAAAATTAGTACAAAAATCGAGACTAACAATAGAGACACTGAGAACAATTCAGACACAAAAATGTGTCTATCAAATACCCCCAAACTTATTATTTGCTAGTCCTCGAGAAAATTTAATCTATAAAATAAAAATCTAACTCACTAGGTGGCCCCAGTGACCGAGTTAAACTCGGGAGGGTTTACCAGAGGTGTACCCACAAAACCTTGACTTCTAATTGGTCACCAGTATCCAAAGAGTTATGAGGACATACATATTCTCAACCTATCGCCAAGTAACCAGAATGCCAGAGAAATTAAAGGTGCCAGCTCTAAAGCTGACTGAAAAAAAGGGGAGACACATCCGCAACACTGCTAGATAAAGAGATATCCGCTACACACCTAGATAAACATTGTAAGATGCGTCCGCTGATTTACAGCTGGATAAGATTAGGAGAGAAAAAAGATGAGAGGGACATCTGCTACACAGATGGACTAATTACGTGTGATGAGTTAAACCAGTGCTAGAAAAATCTTGTTACAGATTGAAAGAGGATTAACAAAGCAACCAAATGTATCTTTCTTCGACTTTCTCATAGAGCTCAGTAGAAACAACGTCTTCTTTGGTCTTCAACTGTTAATGATAAATTCTTGAACCTCGTAGAACCTTGACAATTAACTCTTCTCTACAATTTCTTTCTTGAAACTTCCTTATAGATTTCTACTTCCCTATGGCCTTATTGAACAAAATTTCATTTTTTTGACACAAAAATTATAAGACAAAAAAATGACATGGCCATGAGAGGACTTTAACACTTGGATCTCCGCAACTTGTAATGTCTTAGTATTATGAACTTCAACAACTTATATCGTTTGATTTTTCTTACTCTTATAACTTCTTGTAACCCTTGGTTTTGAATTCTGATTTTCTATTGTTGCTTCTAAACCTTAAACGTCTTCCACTTTCTTCATAGATTTTGATGTCGCTCCGGTTGTTGATGATGATAAAATTCTACTGAGAGAGTATCGTAATCCAGTAACTAAGACTACATTGTGAGGTTTTTTTGTCTTTCTGGCATTTCCTGACCTACTTGCCTTTCTATCATGGATAGTTAGGTCCATCACGGTTACCCTCTAAAAGGAACAAGTTCTCTCCTGAATTTCAAGGATCTCAATGTCTTTTTCTCTAATGTCTCAATAGGTTGTTATCCCTAGCATTCCAATTTATATCTTTTCGGTGAGAAATAGTATGTAAACTTAGCTAACCGGATACCATGTGACGCTAGAAGTTTCAAAAGTGCAACTGAAAAGTTCTTCATCACCCCCAAACTTAAATCTAACATTGTCCTCAATGTTCTAAAGATAGAATTAAAAATATGAACAAGGAGAAACTATTACTACTTGAAGCAAAAGAGTTAAGGAAAGATATTACCGTGTCGCATGATTATTGGGTTACCTCCCAAGAAGTGCTAAGTTTAAAGTCTTCATCCAGACATTGGAAGAATTAGTCACCTCATAGAATCATATAGTAGTAGCCGGAATAACAGTGGGTCATCTGGATCAAAAAGTGCTAACCACAAGAAGAGGAAACTGCAACAGACGAGGAAGATATCCAACACACCCTTATCTATTTTTTTGTTTAAGACAACTAAATCTAGTTGTTGTTCGGGTTCAGGCTCTATAAAAGGGTCTAGATAAAAAGCTTTCATCGGCTGGATTTCCTCAAAGGCAGGATCCTGAAGATCAGGTTCTAGAGTCTGGAAATACTCAATTAAGAACTTAGAAGCACATAACAATAACCTGAATAATTGGGGATCCTCTAAGTCAATCAGACTTGACTCACACAGATGACCACAATGAAAGAGGTGGTCTTCCTTAAGCAAATGTGTCGACCCTATTCTCCTAAAGTAATTAGGTTTAGTCTGAAAACTTAATAACCGACACATCTGAAAATCATAAGTTCCCACAATTGGAAGGAAGGTTTCTGGTGGGAAAACAAAGTCAATCGTGGTATCATAGCCTAGGTTAACCACATCAACCAGAGGATGGGTTTCTAATAACTGAACCTCTTTATGGACACAACTAGGTTCAGGAAAAAGTGTATGAAGATAATCTTTTAAAATGGTTGAGGCACATATGTCAAGTCCCAAGTTAGGGACCTTTCTAAGAGTTAAAGAACATGGAGAATGATAATTACCCCCAAAATTAGAGTTTTCAGTGTCTCTAGAAAAACTAGTCACAACTTCCCTAATTTCAAGGTCATCTGATTCCTGAAAATGGTCAATTGATTCTTCTAAGTCAGGTACATCCTCACTCATCTCTACGAGTTCATTTTCTTTTCCTAAGTCTATTGTTTCTAAATCGCTAGACTCAAAATATACTCGTTCCTCTAAACCATCATTAGCTTCGTAATCAAAAGGAAATACTATATCGTCTAAAACGGGGGTATCTCTAATCAAATCCTCATCCTTTTGAATATGTAAATAATTATTAAAATTATTTGGATTTTAACCAGAAATATTACTATCATTATTAAGCTCATTTGGAGTAACAAATTCCTGATCGCAATGCCTACTCATTTCTAATTCTTCATCAACAATATCCTCATTATAATCATCATTATAATAATATAAAAATGGTTGAACCTCATCTAAACAGGTAGTGTTACCAATTATAACCTCGGCATCTTGATTATGCAAATAACTATCCTCATTTTCAAGGGTATTATTGGAAACACTGTATTGAAAGTTAAGATTATTTCGAGCAATTATTTCGTTCGTCTCAGCTATCCGCTTGAGGGTATCTTCTAAAGAAGTTTCGCTCATTGTAGTTCTTTCGTCCATAACTATACCATTTATCTCAGCTAACTTACGTGTCGACTCAGTTAACTTCCTGAGGGACTCTTCTAAAGAAGGAGTAGGAACAGGAGGATTATAAAAAGGACTACTTTTCAATAATTTGATTTTATCCTCTAGAGACGAAGAACTAGTGTTATAATATTCTTTCTCGTAAGACTGATGCACGTGTGGATAGTAATTGGGCTCACCATGGTATGACCCATAACCTTCAAAAGATTGGAGTTCCCAACCACTATTCACACTATGGTCATAAAAAGAGTAATGTCCATATTGTTCAGTTGGATATTCATATTCATTGTGATGGCTATTATAATACCAATTTGACATCCTAACTGCAAGGGAATTCTACACAAACACAAAAAAGGCTAACTCGACCACAACAAACCTACTGATTTCTAGCAAACAAAAAGCATGATGGCTCCACTTAGATTGTTTCTAGACCAGCTTCTAATCCTTCGAAAGGGAATTCGTTACAATCTGAGAAAACCCCTATGGAATAAATCCGAGTTTAAATAAGTTGAATAGAGGTGAGGGAAGCTACGTGGAGCTTTGATACCCAAGGCCTCACCGCATTACAAGGTGGTGCAGTCACGCATTCAACTTACAGAAACCGTCATGAACTTTGAAGTGTGCTTAAAGAGTAACCAATATTTTTCGAATGACTTTCCTATTAAGCTCGTTACCCTATCGGTCTCGTTCTAGTCAGTATTTTAAGCTTAGGTTCGCGTTTGGTATCATTTTCCTAAGGCGGGCAAGAAGAGAACGGTGATGAAATCCGAACCCTTATCTTGTATGGCCAGTCCTTGCCCTTTACTAGGAAATTAAAGCGACCGTTTTCAAAACCTCAACATGTATGCATACAAAATCATCCAGTAAACCCGTTGACAGGGGATTCACGGGTGTTTAGAATTATTACCTCCCGTTCCAGACAGGGGATGAACCGTTGAAGTCGACTCGGGCCACGACTCCTATGTCATGTACGAACCCGAGGGGCCGAGGTGATATCGTAATCACCGTCCTTCCCCGTGCAATTTATATTTAAAACTACCCTTCCGTAGGGTTTTAAAATAAATTAATGTCCAATGTCCAAAAATAAAGAATAAAAAAAATGTCCAAAAATAAAAAATTACGAAAATATTTTCCTAATTACAGTTTCTAAAAATAAAATAAAAGAAAATAATTATTTACAAAATCTTCTTCACTCCTTGGACTCCTCTTTTCTTTCCTTCTTTGGTGATGCTTTCCTTTTATAGCACTTTTTTTATTTCCTTGTAGCTTCGCTCCAAATCTGAAAAGAATCAAAAAAATACCAAAGGCGTAAAAGAGAACAAAAATAATAAAGATAAAAATAAAACCTAAAAACAAATCTATACACAAGTCCGCGTCGGCGGCGCCAAGAATTGATGTGAATCAATAATGTTGTAGAAAGTGGTAGTAAGGTTGTCGTTCACTCGGACTCGTTGAAATTGATTTTAGGATTTAATAAACTAAAATAATAGAAAAATATATATACAAAATATTGTCACGGGATGAAGAATTAACTGGGACTCGGGATTTCACTGTATTTCATATTCGAATGGTTCAAAAATTAATCCTAGGCAATTATAGCTCAAAACAAAAGAAGTATTAACTCTATTATTTGCCAAAATAGATTTCGTAAAACATCAATTGTAAATTACAAGTATAGTGTATCAAAAGCACCTAAGAATAAGCATACACTATCAAACAAGATAACAATTGATTAATAGAAATCATAATTCATTTAAAATCAGTGCAAAAAGTAAATAAAAAATTAAATAAATTACCACAAGGGTGAAACCCAGCTTCCTCCGTTGTTCCAGTGTTAGGGTCTAGCTTCTCATCATGATAGAAACACACTCAAAAGTTAATTTCATTTATGCTCAAAAGTGGTTTACAAATGATGAAATGGGAGAAAAACAATAAAACCGGGTTTGTAACGCTTATTTTTGTTACAAACCTAACTGTTACAGAGAACGATATATTGTAGTGTCACTGTCACTATAGCACTACGACCCTTCAGCGTGTGTCGTTGTCACTGTTTATGAACGACAGTTCTGTGGCGTCTTATGTTCTTGGTGTTCTTGGTAGCAGCAGAAAATGGTGTATCGCTGCAACTCAAATTTTCTCGACTCTGTGATGTTCTAGCTTCTCCCCCTAACTCTTCATCCCCTTCTCTGGCACTCAAGCATCTCATTTATACTGAACAGGCTCGAAGTATCACGCAATAACTCCAAAAAAATTCTTCATTACTCGGCAGTGAAGAAAAATATTCTCGGGAATATTTTCTTCCCAGTTTTAACTCCTCATGCGTTGATATTACCCCAGCATGCTCCAAACTGTTGCTTGAGTCAGTAAACATGTGCTGAAATCGTTCAAACTCTCCAAAACTCATGCAATCCCGTGAATTGTTCCTCTCATGCATGTGCTGACCTTATTTCTTCTCACGAGTTATCTAGCCAATTTTAACCGAAACAATCAACCATACCACCCCTGTTACGATCAATCAAGTCTTCCCAATGAATATAATCCATTGAATCTCACTACAACAAGCTCAAAATTCAAGCCCTAATTATGTTCCGTGAATATCCAGTTTTCCCGCCAAAAGTGAAATTCAAAATGTAGAGGATGAAGTGCCCTGATCCAAAACACGGGTGCCTTTAACAGCTGGGGTGCCCTTATCCAAAATGAGGGTGCCTTTATCACTTTTCTCCGGGGGTCCAAAAAAACACTTTTCGAGCAAATTCTTCCACACAAGTGTGTTTCTCCAAAAACCCCTAAACAAACATAAAAACACCAAAATTAGTACAAAAATCGAGACTAACAATAGAGACACTGAGAACAATTCAGACACAAAAATGTGTCTATCAAATATCAAAGTAATAAAACCGAAATCAAACATCCCATAAACATACATGGAAAATAAATAAAGCATTAAAGTACCGGCTATGTAAAACAAAAACTATCACAAGAAAAATTATAAATCAAATAACTTTATTCATAATAGTTTTTATTCAATAGACTTATACAATTAATGAAAGAAATCAAAAATTGATGTCTATTTTTCTAATACAACTCAGTCCTTCATATCAACGCCACATGAAGGTAGGTTTATATTTTCATTCTTCAAATTGTGAATTACTTCAAGTAGAAAACCTTGTTGCTTAAGAACCTCTTGTAGGTGAGAAATTTCCATGAAGGACTCTGGAAGAGTATGAAGTTTTATCTTTGATTGAACACAAAAGAGTATCAATGCTTCAATACACTGATATTTCTTCAGAGTATTCTATCTTTCCTTCTTGCTAAGCCAATCTCCATTTTTGATTTTACCCCTAATATCAAGAGAAGCCCCTGACTTATTCTTAGATTGATCATTCTGATCTATCATCTTTTCGTACAAAGATGTTTGATCCAGACTCATGGTTCGGACAAGGAAAGAATACAGAAAGAGGAGGATCTCTTTATATTTCTCATACTTCCGAAAATATAATATATCTAAAGATACGAATATATCAAATATTTTCAATTACTAGATTTTATTTCCATATCTACACAAAAAGTGCATTGACTTTTTTCTTCCTCACTCGAACTTGGCACACATGGTGAGGAAGAATTTTTAATAGCGATCAGTTGGTATTAGTATGAGATTTTCTCTCATTATGAAACTTTGAAAAACCAGAGTGTTCTTGATCTAGAATCATATGATAAATTCTCCCTTTGTTACCTCGAACTAGCGAAGTTTCTTGATGTTGACTTTGGTTGCCTATGCAACTATTAGCAGTTCTGTTCTTGAGACAGTTTTTGCAACTTATCTTATTTTTCCCTTTACCATTAGATGATATAATAACATCGGAAGACATGTCCATTTTTTAAAATGGGTAAATCACTAATGGGGGAGGAAGAAATAAGATTGACAACTAATGCAATATTAGTTGTTTCCTCTTCTTCAGAATTGTATGAATCATAGGTCTCATCATGAGTTACAGCTAATGCCTTACTTTCAGTGTATTTCTTACGATTGGGACAGTCTTTAGCAATATGACCAAACCCTTTACACTTGAAGCATTGCGGATGATATTCATCATCTTCCTCATGTTCCTTTTTGACACGAACTCGATCATGTGGTCGAGAAGATTAGTGAGTATCCTTTATCAATCTCTTATTTCTTATCTTTAAGAGATCTCGAAACTATCCAGTAATCAAAGATAATGTTTTTTCGATTTCATCATCAGCGTTTCCTGCAATCTGTTCATCTGAATCATCCAACTGTCTATTCCATTCCATTGGAACTTTAGGAATTTTTTCAGCTTTAAAATCAATTCCTTTATTTTGAATAGACTGTGATTCATGATCAAAAATCTTTAACTTTCCAACGAGTGTGCTTCGTGAGAGAGTTGAGAGATCATTTGCTTCTATGATTGCATGCTTCTTAGAATCGTATCTTGGAGGTAACGATCTGAGAATTTTGCATACTATATCTTTTTCAGAAATAGTATTTCCTAAAGAGAAAAAGGCATTAATTATCTCAGAGAGTTTAAGATGAAACTCTTGAAAAGTGTCGTTGTCATCCATTCAAAGGTTTTCCCAATCAGATGTAATAGTTTGAAGTCTAGCTTCTTTCTCTGATGTGTTTCCTTCGAACACGATTTGAAGATTATCCCAAGCTTCTTTCGAAGTTTGACATGTTGATACATGATGTTGTAGATCACGGCTTACAGCATGTATTATAGCATTCAAACCATATGAATTATGCTTAGCTAGTGCCTTTCCTTCGTTCGAAAAATATACTAGGCGTTTAAGCTCAGTATCCGAATTTTCTATCTTTGGAAGAATATAACCATCGACGACTAATAGCCAAGTATTAAAGTCTCGTAATTGAAAAAAAGATTGCATAGCAGATTTCCACCATAGATAGTTTGCTCCGTCAATCTTGGAGGTACGTTAATTGAAGTCGATTCGTGAGAACTCGAGTTCATTCTTATAGGATGGATCGCACCAAACACAGATTGTTATATCTTTTCGTGTTTGCCTGCTCTGATACCAATTAAAAAGGCGAGGGTACCCAAATATACCTCAAGCTATTACTGTTCCTTCCTATGAGTCCTTTCCCCAAAAATGATTGTCTATGGACAGAGTCGAGACAATACAACAAATCGGTTCACACTTTGTCTGATCGTCTATGGATACGAGATCGAGACAATACAACAACAACGTGTGTTTACTTGATATAAAGGTTCAGACTTACCCAAACATAATAGGATTCACGTATCAAGTAAATAGGAATTAATGTTTGTGTAATTTACTTTAATTATAATAAAACAATTATAATGAGGAAATATAAAGTAAATGACATAGCAAGATTTTGTTAACGAGGAAACCGCAAATGCATAAAAACCCCGGGACCTAGTCCAGAATTTAATACTCTCAGGATTAAGCCGCTATACAAAATAATACCAACTTCGTATAGTTGAGACCAAGTAATTAAACCTATAGTTCACCTAGTTCCGTCTGTATTCCCACGCCTCCAACCTGTAAACAAGTCACGTACTTGGACCAATTATTTTGGTTCGTATTCCAAATACTAAAGGAACAACAAATCTGTTTGGTATCAACTTTCTTCAACCAAGTGATATGAGTTGCGCAAAGGTTCCATTGTTTATCTTAACATAAACTCCTTTGCCAGGTTCCAAGATCTATCTTATGTTCAATCACCAAGAGGCAATTATTAAGATTAAGCCAATCAATACCATTAATCCCAAGGAAATGTATTGATGCCTATCTTCCTAAATTAATCAATCCAATCTACCACAAGGATAAACCGATTATTAATTGGATCCTCTTTTTCCCAAACAAGTATTGTGCAACCAAAGATTATAAACACCAAGTCAGAAATCTTCTATCTCTTCTTCGTCTTCAAATCTTCTTAGATCTTCAATAAACACTTGCACACAACTATTTGAATCTCTTGTGATCAATCACACACAGAATGAAGTTTTTTAACAATGGATTATCGCAAGATCGTCTTTAGATATAACAACAGTCTAAAGATCCTCGTCGAAACCTTGAACTAGTTTGAGTGAATCTTATATCAAAAGAGAAGATTCTCAAGCATAAACAAACTAGGTGCAATCAAAGTTCAACCACAGTTATTCAATCAAATCAATATGAACACTAAAGATAAACCACAATATCTAGTTTCCCACCAACGGGTCGCGCTAGAGATTCTCAATCCCAAAGAAGACTTTAAATTGAGCGGCCGTAAGAGATTTCACCTAATTATATTACTCTTCTCTCCGATAGGCGGCTTCACCAGTAGCAAAGACAAAAGAGGAAGTCTATTGTTACGCAGGATTAGTTGAAATCCAAACTCAAAGAATTTATAGACAAGGAAGTTTAGACACCAAGGAATTTCCAAAACCGAAAATATTCTCAAGATATTTTTCATTACTACACCAGATTCGGTTTCATAATTCCTATGAATGTACTATCCAAAAATAGGATCGAAATATCCTTGGAAAATTTTTAACTAGTAAATGCACATTACTAATTCTTATTATCCATATATAATTAAAAACCCTTAATTAAAAAGATTCTTAACTTATTTAAATTCGATCTTGGGATTCACTTCCTTCTTAGACTTTAAGGAATATCTTTGAACAATATATAATAAGCATTAATGCACCGTGTTCAAAGTGTGTCGACATTTTACTCTTACAAGTCCTTTTTCATACTTTCTCACTTGAAACCGATTTACCACACTTCCAAACAAGTTTAGAATTGGTTCATATGACTTTCAAGAACTATGTGATTGATCAAGTAACACTCAGTCACAAACCATGGGTTTAACGGTTCTACCAAAACAAGTTTCGGTTCTACCTCCATGTGAGTACTATGCATAGTCACACTAGCTTACCATAATTCGGCTGACTAGGTACTAGGATCGGTTCCCCACATATTTTTGGTATATAACTTGTATGCACTACACATGTCCATAGGATCAGTTCCCCTTTCCCAAAAACGTGTTGCACATGTTCATAGGATCGGTTCCCCTTTCTTCCATAAACCTTGTTGCACCTCATACAAGGATCGGTTCCCCTTGTGATGCACTGCACCTCTTACTAGGATCGGTTCCCCTTCTCCTAATAATTAGTCAGACACTCACAAACCCGATCATACCCCAGGTGATTACTTAAGATCGGTTTCACTAATAAAAGTCATACAAATACAAAAGTCAGGCCTCATGTGAATAGTTTTACCAAGAACACAAACAAGTCATGAGTGGTTATACTAATCACACATATTGGTCGTTCATAAGATATGCAATGAAGAACAGCTCCAATAACGCCTGTCGATTTCCTTTTCGGTTCACAACACATATCATGAACTTAGTTCCTTAGAACACATGTAAAAATTGTTCCCTAGGATGAAACCCTCACCTCATACCCATACATAATCACAATATCATTCATACGATTATGTCGATGTATTATATACAAAGTTTAATAGTTAAGCAGGTGTTTATGGGTGAAAACTATTCCTGCCGATTTTGGTAATTTGGGGTGTGTGGATGAGGAATGAATGTAAACCTTAAACAAATGCACTGCGCGGTGAGTTCTTGTAGATTCGAGATATCAATCTGTGCAAGTCCGGCCTAAACCAAGAAATGGCCGTTCCAGACTTGTTTCGGTCACAAAGTGAAGGATATGGGGTTGATCTTAGGGAGGGAAGCGAAGAAGGTGTTGAGATTGTGAAGGTGTTGGATATGTATGACTTGTATCAGAAAGATGAAATAGCTTGCAAAATGTAAGCTATCAGTTCCGGTATTTGAATACGATTGTATAAACACTTGCCTCTGTTGTCTCGTCTTGTTTTGTGTCTTGTCAAAATAGGGCGGAGAACCTATTTATACAAGTCTTTTAGCCTAACCTTCATATCTCATGGGAAGTGGAGAAAGTGGAGCGATGGAGTAGTGGAATAATGTGTTGGTTTCACACGACCAGGCTTGCCCACTTCTCCCATCATCACTAACCGTCCATGACTTCCTAACACATTCTTGTGATGGCGCGTTGTGCGCTGCACGCTGTAAACCGCCAGACCAATACCCCAGTATGTATCCCCCAGTTTGTGACATGATTGATGTCTTGAACGTGTGGATCATGGGACCCACAAAAAGTAGCATATGATGCTACGTTATTTAGGAAATTGATACTTGTGAAGTATCGTGTGTATACTATGCAGGTACTGCATCGAGTATATTCAGCATGTATGAAGCATCGCTGTTTGAGCGTTTCAAAATAACCTCATGTCCAGCTTACTTCATGTGATGGTTTGGAGGTTGCGCAAATAAGTCCTCCCTTGGCCGACCACATAGTGTGGTAGAGTGACGGATGATGATCGCCATGACTCCGCACTGACCACTTAACTCCTGACCAGGGCTGTGTAACTAAGCTAGTGAAGTTGCACGGACGAGATGATTTTGAGACACTCATTTGCGACCGTTGATGGAATTAGGGTTTATGAAGAAGTGCGCAAGCATCACTTTTCAGCTTGGCCGAATCCAAGCTAGGACAATTTTGTCTAGGACGATCATGCATGCGTGTAGAAGACATGAAGGTGTAGGCGCCCATACCTCATTGTCTCACGAAAGTGTGATCTGGGCCACTCAATTCGTCTAGCGAAGTTGAGTGGTTGAGATCAATTTGCGACAGAAAACTGGTGCCGTAAAAGCCGCTCCTCATGCCATCTTCAGGCGCGCGTTCCAAGACGACCAGGTTTGGTCAGTCCTGGACGATTCACCCAGCGTGTAGATGTTAAGCTGTATTTTACATCCATACCCTGACATCTCATAGAAACATGATCTAAGCCACTCAATTTGTCTGGTGAAATTGAGTGGTCAAGATTAGTTTGCAGCTTGGGAGGTGCGACCACACTTGTTTTGGGCGCGCAAATCGAGACATATAGCTAAGTTCGGTCTTGGCCGGTTGGGTGTGGAGATAGGTGGACCCGCAGTGATCATGTTGATACTTACCGGACCTACTTAGCCTATTCCGGGACCCTTCATCCGCTCCGGAGAAGATGGACGTTCGTGATCGCGAGACAAACCCTAATTAGGGTATTGTCGGCCATGTGTCACACCCGGTTTAGGGCGTGATAATCGAGGTGAAAAACTATAGTTGGTCCTGACCGATCAGTCAGGTATGCAGGTGGTCTCACAGTGGTTGTTTTGGCATGCTATGGGCCCTCTGAATCTATATCTACACCCTCCATCTATACCTGCGAAGATGGATGGTTGAGACTGTTTTGCGACACATGTAATGTGCCGCAAACCCTAATTTAGTTTTTTCCGTCCATACTGCTATGGTTTGGACGTTTTGGCAAGCTAGGCCAATCTTTTGGGGAGGCCGACCATGCGGGGCCCGCGTTGGTTCGGCAGCGGATATTCCATACCTGCTTGGGGTTTATGGAATCGATTTGGGCCATCCAATCATGATGGTGGAGTTGGATAGTCGTGATCATATCCAGAGTGATACGGTCAGTCCGGATGCTCAATCGGGCTAGTATAACACCCCGAGAGTGGCTCAATCGGGCTAGTATAACACACCGAGAGTTGCATCCTGTATGGGTATTTCATACATATTTCATTATAATGCTTGGAGATTCGTGTTGCTCTGCTGAGAGCAACACTCAATCGTCATGCCGCACTGATAATGAGTACAGGAAATACAAGGCTGGTTGCGTATTAATTAATAATGCTGTAAATTCACAGGTATATGGGATTGTTGCTACATGCTCCAACCTAGATGAATTTCGTGTATTTTATTCACGGAATGGGATTGTTGCCACATGCTCCATTCTAGGTGAATTAGTAAAGTGAAGAAGTATTCATCACTTATTAATGGATTTATCTTTTACAAGATGTTAGCGCATAGTTTTTTGGCTTTTACAATTTTAGCCCTTAAATGAAAATCCACCATCAACATTAAGTCCCCTGCCTAGCACATAATGGTTACACTATTGTGGGGTAGGCATAAGATGGTGACAGTTAAAGATAAAACTTATGAGACAAAGTTAGATTTTACCAGGAGAGGCGGGTCGTCATGTCCTTCGAGCATGTCACGTTCAAGAGACGTCTAGGCGAGCGTTCCCCTAGCATGATGTCTGTGTTGTCTGCTTCAATGGACTGTTACCCCTATTTCGTTCGTGGGGATACTGCGCCTGCTTGATCGAACGTGGGCTTGATGTGCATGTTTCATTTGTGGGGATACTGCGCCTGCTTGATCGAACATGGGCTTGATGTGCCTGCTCGAGTGTCATCTTGTTACTTCGACCAAACACTGACCCAGCTTGCTTGACTAAACACCGGACTTGATGCTTTGACCAAACCTCGGCTTTGCTGTTTGCTTCACTCGAACATGGGACCCGATGTGAGCATGCTTTTTTTTTAAATGAACCTTGTGTGCTCAAATATAAATGTGGATCCTGCAGAAAGCGTTGAAGCAGCTTCTGGAGCAGGCCCGAGAGAGCGTTGAAGTTTTGGAGCTGAAACGCCTTTTTCTGGAGAGAGAGATTAGATTGGGGACGGTTGTGTCTTCTTCGACCAATCTGGGGCTGGGATCAAGTGGGACCCGCTGCGTGCCTGACTGAATGACGACCATGTGTTTTGACTGAAAATTGGCCCTACTGCAAGCGCCTGTTTTATTCGAATACCAGCCTTGTGACTTTGATCAATACTAGACTTGAAACTTGAGAAATACCGGACTTGTGACTTGATCAACACCGGACTTGAAATTTGAGCAATACCGGACTTGTGATTTGATCAACACCGGACTTGAAACTTGATCAATACCGGACTTGTGACTTGATCAACACCGGACTTGAAATTTGAGCAATACCGGACTTGAAACCAATACCGGACTTGAAGCTTATACCAGACTTGAAACCAATACCGGACTTGAAGCTTATACCGGCTTTTGGACGCCGTCCTTGTGTATTCCAAATTAAACATGTGTCTTGTCGTGTGTGACTACTTATCTCGTGCGTTTTCATACAAGTACCAACTCATGTCTTTTATTGTAGAATGAAGAAAAGAACTCCTATTGAGATGTCTTCTCGGGATAATGCTGGTGCCAATTCAGGGGGTGTTGACAACTTCAAAGATATGCCGAACATTCATAATGAGTTGTTCACCGTTCCCTTTCAACTATATGAAAATATCTGTTCCACAAGATAACCCTTCTCCTATCGACTTCAAGGTTTTCCATGCTCCGCTGGGCCCTCATGAAGGATGGATGAGACGCATGTTGTGCAATGAGTACATCAAAGATAACTTGACCAGAGCGCGTATTATTGATGTAGCTTGAGTGTTGAAACGGCTCAATAGGATGTTAAAGTGGCTTCTGGTGCGAACGTTGAGGTGGATCCTGGAGAGAGTGTTGAAGCAGGATTCTGAAACGAATGTGGGTCCCGGAGAGAGCGTTGAGACATCTCTTGAATAGACCATTGAAGAAGCTTCTGCTGGAGGGAGCGTTGAAGTGGCTTCCTATTTAGTTCGATCTACCCTTATGAATTCCATGCTTCTTGACTGACCATCTCTCTCGTGTTGAAGAATTCCTTGACTGCCGGTGAAAGAACTTCATGCTGAGCCTCAGTCCCCAAGCGTGGTTTACATGGTTTGTTCAGAGTGGTTATTGTTGATCCAGGTATGGAATATCTTGGATGTTATTTCATGATTATGGGAGTCGTGGATGTGGTACTGGAGTTGGAGTTGGCGGACGCTCAGGATGTTGTATCTCGGTAGTTTTCCTCTTGCTGCTTCAGGGAACTGCTTACAGAAGGCTGAAGGTTGTATCACCTGTTGGTAAGATATATGCCCCTACGAACATTGTAGTTGCGGATTATCTCACAACTACACCCTCATAAGAATCCATTAAAATGATTCCTAAATCTAATTAATTTGATATGAGACTAAGAATTAAAGTACTAAAATTGTAAAGAGACACAAAGATTTTTACGTGGTTCGATCAATGTGATCTACATCCACGGTGCTTCACTAGTGATTGTATGTAATTACATGATTTTACAATTGAGACTCCATTAATGAATATTTGGAGCTCTAGAATTTTGGGGAAGAAGATGATAAAGAAAATAAATCCCTCTCTAAAATTTTCTCTCTCCTCCTAAAATTATCCTCCTTAATAAAAAGATCCCCCCCACTTCTCATACCTAAATGGCTATTTATATGATTTTACAATAGATGACAGTTGTGTTGTCCCGCCATTTCGGATTTGAAGATTATCTTGCTAACCTTCGTGGTTTCCTTTGCTCGCAAAATGTCCTTCTTGCTCGCAAAATATTCTTTGCTCGCAAAATGTATTTTCTCTCCACAATTTCGTAAGTTATCATTTGCTGTGATATTCCGCTCCTACATCTTGCCTCTTTTTTCT
Organism: Papaver bracteatum; assembly: GCA_023529315.1. Lineage (NCBI taxonomy): Eukaryota > Viridiplantae > Streptophyta > Magnoliopsida > Ranunculales > Papaveraceae > Papaver > Papaver bracteatum. The sequence continues at coordinate 683,227 of JAJJWX010002877.1, forward strand.
TGAATATTGCTTGAAGAGAGATCTTTAAGAAAAAATCCGTTGTAGTAGTCTTTGATCTTTGTTGGTGAAGGAACAAGCGAAAGAATATCAAACTCAAAAAGTATATACTTGCCTCTATTCTTTTGCGAAGTTCTGAAGCTTTAAGAAGTAATTAGAAGTATCATCTTGCGAAGTATGAAGTATGCGAAGTATCTTGAAGAAGTTTGAAGTATAAGAAGTATAATATATCCTTTAAGAAGTATAAGAAGTACTCAATCCTCGAAATATATAAGAAATATGAAATATCCTTAAGAAGTATTAGAAGCACTTAATCCTCAAAATATATAAGAAGTATTCGTCCTTGAATGAGAGTGATAAATATTGCCTCTGTTCATGTGAAATTATCATTCCATTTTTGGTAAGGATTCTTGCTGAGAAGATAAAGAACATAAAATATTTTCTTGGGTATCCATGGTTGCCTCTGTTCTTTATCTATGAAGGAGAATTCTTGAGAAAATGTTGAATAATTAAATTGCGTCTCTATTCTTATCTTGCCTCTGCCTCAAGTGGTAACCCTGCTAACTTCTGAATTTTTCTGCAAATTTCTGAATTTTTCTGCGAATTTCTGGGGTTTTCTGCGAATTTCTAAACTTCTGAATAGTGCTGCGAATATACTGTTGCGAATATACTGTTTCGAACATACTGTTGCGAATGTACTGTTGCGAATGTACTGTTGCGAATGTACTATTGCGAATATACTGTTGCGAATGTACTGTTGCGAATTATGAATAGTCCTGCAAATTATGAATGTTTCTGCGAAGTTTCGCGGTATTATCTTGTAAAATTTTGTAAAATACTTGTGTGCATATAATACTTATATAATGATTATGTTATGAAATGTGTATGCGATGCTTATGCCCTGAAATGCTTATGCAATGCTTTTATGATGCGAATATGATGCTTGAATGATGCGAGTATGATGCTTGTATGATGCGAATACTTATCTATTGCAATGTATATTTCAAGTTTCTGTTACTTAGTTCATTTTTCCGTAGTAAAATTGATATATCTTTGAGTTGCCTCCATTCATATAAGCATCTTCGCAAGTTTACTTGTGTATTTTCGCGAATGAAATCGCCTCTTCTGGTATGACTTCGTGATATATATTCTTGTAAAAATTCTTCAATGATATTGATGGAATTGTCTTCTTTGATATATATTGTCTTCAAAATTCGTCAATGATCTTGATGGAATTGTCTTCTTTGATATATATTCTCTTCAAAGTTCTTCAATGATCTTGATGGAATTGTCTTCTTTGTTAGGACTTCATGATATAGATTCTTGTAAAAATTATTCAATGATATTGATGGAATTAATTTCATTAATTGTTGTGGTCTTATCATGCCTTCCTAAGTAAAGGTCTTATTTTGCCACCTCTTTTGTAGTGACAAAATCGCAGGACGTTCTTACACTTTCATGCAAAAACCCATTGATCTTGCCTTATCTTTTTTGTATAGTATTTTAGCCTCTTCAGGAAGTGTTGCGACAATATGACAGGTCTAAATATTCCTGTGAACGTAAATCCCCATGACATTGACGTCTTGCGATGAAATCGCAGGACGTCTCTACACTTTCATGTAGTGACCCATTGATCTCATCTTAACTTCTTTGTTTCATTCTGCGAGTTCTTTTTTTTTTTTTTTTTTTTTTTAGAATGCTCGCAGAACTTCATTTGTTGCACAAATATGACAAGCCTTTATGTTTTCGCAAACAAGAAGCCTCGTGACATTTGCGTATTATAGCACATATCAGCTCCCTAATGGAGGGTGCTGCCCTTTATCTTCCCCCTGGTTGCCCCTTCAAGGAAGCGTACATCGACCATACAAGGTTAGCTCTTCCCATCCGGTTCTGCCAACAACCAGCTTTTGATCGCAACCTCTTATCCTTTTTGCCTATAGGGATTATAGTTAAGAGGTTGCACCCTATGGGGTATCTTTGGGCCAAGTGCATCATTTGCCAAGACTTGTCAAAAATGGCAGATGTGGTTCAACCTCACCCGGCACTCTTGACTCAACCGTGTACCTCGGCGCCTTGATCGTTTTCTGCACTTCTTGGGAAAGACAGTATGCCTTAGTCGCCCAACCTAAATCCTCTTACACCGCATTTTATATTGCGTAATGTCGCTAGATTAGGTGAGAATCCAAGGTGTCTAACCCGGATAGGTACCCCATTATTGGGTTGTACCCCTAAAATTTTACCATGTACTAAGGGCCCTTGGTGGTGTTCCGGTTACCCTTAGCCACGTTTATAGGTACCCCCTTAAATGACGTACTTTAGGACTTTGCCTCTTACGAAATATAGCTTCGCGAACTAGGTTGTACGCCACAAAGGTTTGCCTGTATAAAATTTTCTGCGGCTCTCTTTCTTTTTTGGAGGCTGATCACAGATTGCGGTCTTTTCTTCGCAATTGATTTTTGGCGGTATTTTTTCGCCTTTTAAAAAGTCATCGTAAATTTTTCATGTACATAAAATGTTGAATGTTTTCATAAAATGTTTAGTATAAGAAGTATGAGAAGTATGGAATATCACATCTTTAAATCAAAATTATTCTATAGAAATATAGGAATTTAATTTTCTCTTTTTTTTTTTTTGTAATTTTGAAGTCTTTGAAATTTTTTTGAGATCTTTTAAATTTTGCAATGAAGTCATTTTTGAATCTTGCGATTGTATCGCTTTTAACCAATCTAAAAAATCTTTGAAATGTTTTGAAATCTTAGAAATTGTAGAAATTTTACGAGTATATCCGTTTTAGTAAATAAATTCAAAAATCTTTTATCTTCCGTAAATAAAGTATTAAAGGAAATGGTACTTACCTTTTTATGGCTTGTTGTTGTCTCTTGCGAAATATATGATTTGCTTCTTGGATCCTTTAATCATCCGTTGGTATTGTTGCGAATTGATATTGCGAACTGATATTGTCAAGTTGTTGCGAACTAATGTTGTTTTTGCGAATTGATGTTGTCAAGTTGTTGCGAACTAATATTGCTAAGTTGTTGCAAACTGATGTTGTCAAGTTGTTGCGAACTAATGTTGTTTTTGCAAGTTGATGTTGTCAATGGGTTGAATATATGCTTTGAAATGCATGAATTTGTACGAAATATTTGTTTGTGTTGCGTGTGTTCGTAAGGTAAGCATCTGCGAAGAAAGAAAGAAAATTTATTTATTTTTTGTAAAACTGGGAGCTCAAAAATTTATAGAAAGAATGAAAAGTAAAAGTAGAAATTCGCAGAAAAAGATGAAATAGGATTCGAATTTGTGTCTTCATATAACGCCTCCATCTTTTTCCCTGTACGTCTGCGTCTTTACAGTTTAGTTATTTTTCTGAGTATTTCACTGGATATTTCTTCTTCGTGTCCTAGTTTCTTCTTTGTATTGAGATGAAGTGGTATTTTTTCTTCTCTTTTGCTCGCTGGTTAATTACTTTCCCTACTGATTTTCCCTTCCTCTGCTAATCATTTCTTCTTCGCGAACATTCGTAAGAAATATTGTTTGCTAATCATTTCTGCTCAAGTTGCTGGAAGTCAAATATTCAAAAAGGAATTGATCGTAAGCTCCTACTTATGAAGTTGAGATTTCCCAAGTCGATTGAGTTGATTTGAAGCACCTCACGTTCAAAGTCTTTGAATACCAATCTTTAGCTGAGTATATTGAATTGTTGCGAACTGGGTCGAGTGATTTGAACTGATCTATTGTTACGAAGTGGATTGATTGGTGCGAACTTCGTACGCAGGTTAAATATTCCAACTGCTGGGATGTTCTTCTAAGGAGAATCCATGCTTAATGCAGTGAAATGAAACTGCAAGTTTCTCGTGCATGAACATTCATTGATGACATTCCTTGTTTGGACGTTGCTTTTCTTTTCCTCCTTTCTTCCTTTCAGCTAAAGACGTCCTGCCCACACTGGTTATGTTCGCAAATTATTTAATGTGCCCTTAACTTGCTGTTGCGAAGTAATAGATATGAAACTATTTTCTTTGCATACTCTTCTGCCTTTCATCCTTATGATGATGTGATGAGATTTTATTCTCATTGTTTTCTTGTTTACGATTCCTCTAAACCTATTTAATTATTGCATTGTGATAACTGATAACTGGACTTTGGTTGACGATAACTGGCTTTATTCATGAGAGAAATAACTAACTGATGATACACATTGCGAATATCATCTAAGTATTCTGATGTTGTTGGCAATTGACATCTATAGCTGAGTCTTGCTGAAGTTTGGTTGTTCGAAATGTTAACGATAATTCCATCGTTTGCTACTCTCAGCCTTACTCTATCTCTTTTTAAATGCTTCTGCGAATTTCTTCATGCTGTTGAGTTGATTCCACTTTGAGTTGTAATGATATTTACGTTGTTTGCGCCTGTAGAATTCCCTTTCTCATTCTTCTTCTTTATTTATGAGTTGAATCTCCCAGAACTGTGTGGATATAATTATGGGAATACATTCTTATTATGCTACACCTGAAACTTCGATATCTCATTGGATTAAATTGCTGCGAATAGTGAACCAGGACTTGGCTTTGTAAAGTGAATTGATGCGAACTGATGTAACTTCTTGCGAACTGATATCTCATTGTAACTTCTTGCGAACTGATGTCTTCTACTTAATAAATATGACGTCTTTGGATTTTCTCCTAAATTCCTCTTGCTCATGATTTGCCATTATTGATGTTGTTAAGAACCTGTGGCCTGCGTTAAATGTGGTTTTCTTCGATGTTACTTTACCATTTTTGATCATACTCCCTTGCAGGTTTACTTCTTGAGATGGTTATCTCGTTGTGTTGACTCGTTGGTTGATCCTGGTATGGTTATAAAAGACGTGTGGTTATATTTGCTTCTGGTACAGTTGAGTTAAGTCGACTAGATGGTGGACGTGTCATTCGTTGAAACAAGTCTGCAACTTATTCTACTTCTCCTTTCCTTGATCTTCGCAGGTTGATTTTACTTCGAATGAACTATTATTCTTCTGTGGTTGACGAGGTGATCATCCTTAATATTTCTTTTATTCGCAAGGTTGTTCCTTATTATTTGAAATATTCTCCTACGAAGTAATCACTTCCTTAATCATCCTTAGCCATGCTTCGCAAGATTGTTCCTTCATGAACTTTTTGGCTGCGAAGTGAAGTTGCCTCACTCTTTTTCAATGTAGCTGTATTTTGTCTCACCTAAGTAACTCATATAGTTGATGAACTCTTATATATGACAACTGATCCCATTGTTTTCGCTAATTGTATTCTCCATGAGTGAGAACCTCCTGCTGATGAAATGAGCTACTCCGGTGACTTTATTTTCGTTCGTCAATAGCTATATTTTTTCATAAGTTATCTTTGTTTTATTGATTAGTCTCGAGCTTCATTTTTTCCAAAGTTGGTTGTTTTACGAAGAAAGTTTTGGTTCTGAATTTATGTCTTTGTTCACTGTCCTTCTAGTTGAGCAAACATTGCTTGTATCCGTACGAATTAGCTTGCTTCGCAAAATCTTCTTTCTTCCCAGGTTAATATTTCACCATTCTGTGTTGATTGCTTCGCCCTTAGTAACAGTATACATATACTAGTAGTACCTTTACTGATTGCTTCCACAGGATGTAATCGGTATTTTAGCAATTCAACTCCTCCCTGGTATTCTCGTCGGTATTATGGTACTGATATTGGTATTGATTGCTTTCTCAACTAGTTGAGTTTGTTCATCGCTTGTTAATTCTTTTCATTGCTACCAATTAATGGTAGAATTGCTGCTAACACAGCTGGGAGAGATGCTCGATTATGCATTGTTGCCTCTCTTCATGTCTTGATGATGAAGTTGATGATTCATTGCTGGAATTGATGATGAAGTATATTATGAATCAAGGAATAATATCCCTGAGAAAGTATGGAAATTAACTAATCTTCATAGAAATTCTTGATCCAACAAGTTACAGGAAGGATAAATCCATTTAATCTTTCCCTGTTTCTAGCGCCAATTATGTAGTTGCGGATTATCTCACAACTACACCCTCATAAGAATCCATTAAAATGATTCCTAAATCTAATTAATTTGATATGAGACTAAGAATTAAAGTACTAAAATTGTAAAGAGACACAAAGATTTTTACGTGGTTCGATCAATGTGATCTACATCCACGGTGCTTCACTAGTGATTGTATGTAATTACATGATTTTACAATTGAGACTCCATTAATGAATATTTGAAGCTCTAGAATTTTGGGGAAGAAGATGATAAAGAAAATAAATCCCTCTCTAAAATTTTCTCTCTCCTCCTAAAATTATCCTCAATAAAAAGATCCCCCCCACTTCTCATACCTAAATGGCTATTTATATGATTTTACAATAGATGACAGTTGTGTTGTCCCGCCATTTCGGATTTGAAGATTATCTTGCGAACCTTCGTGGTTTCCTTTGCTCGCAAAATGTCCTTCTTGCTCGCAAAATATTCTTTGCTCGCAAAATGTATTTTCTCTCCACAATTTCGTAATTTATCATTTGCTGTGATATTCCGCTCCTACAAACATTATGAGGCTCTTCATTACCAGTAGGCCTGGTTCTTTCTATCAGGGAATATGTCATTGTAAATGAGCGTTCAACAGCTCCAGAGGGTGACCAAAAGCGCAGATTCTCCAACATAACATGATAGACATGTGCCACTGTATGATAAAGTGACTCGCCCGGATCTTTTTCGACCACTGGCTGATAGAGTGACTCTCCTGGATCTTGCTCGATATGACGCGTGGACATCGTTATCTTCTTAAGGCTATTCCCTTGAGGTATCGGCTCCAGTGGAAGATTTCCGTCATAGAGCGTTGATACGTTGCACCATCATCCTTTAAACCAAATGGCAGTATGGTATAATAAAAAAATTCGAGAGGAGTTCGAAAAGATATCTTACTTGCATCATGCTCGTACATCCTTATCTGGTTGTATCCGCTACATCCATCCATGGAGGAGAACATGCCGTGTCCGCTGGTTGCATCTACTAACATGTCGATGTTTGGTAGAGGAGGATCTTTTTTGCAGCAACACCTGTTCAAGTCTTTGAAGTCTATGCAGCACCTGATATATCCATTTTCCTCATGTCTGAACTGCAACTATTTAACCGACTTGGATCCAGGTATGACATGTAGATGATGGGTGACCAATTTTCATCTAAATCCGGCATTTCTTCATATCTCCAAGAGAATATGTCTTGGTACTCTTTGAGAAGTTCCACGAGCTTCGTTCATTTATCCGTACACAAGGTTGAGATGATGGAGATAGGCCTAGGAGATTCCTCAACGATTTCAATCTCATTAGTTGTGGAGTTGGTGCCATCTTGCAGCTGTTGTGGAGAATCTAACACTTGCTCTTGTGGTTCGTTGATGTTGTAGAATTCCATTGGGTGGAGAGACTGGGTAACAGTCTCCCCTGCTAATTGATAATGGCAGCGTCGGTATACCATTTCCCTTTCTGGTCACGACTCGCCACAAAAGTTCGTTCCATCTTCGTGTGAACGTGGGTCGTGGATTCACATGATGGAGAAGAATGCTTTGTCAGCAAAGATGCATCGTGGGTTTTATCCCTCAATGATGCAAGAAGGTCTTCTTCCTGAATTGACGCCCATGTGGGGAGTGGGACGCAAAGAACTTGTATGATTCTTTCTGCGGAGCTTCTCCCATATGTGCTGGTTTGGTTTCCCTCGAAGTCTGTCATTGTGTTAGGCTTCCGTACGACCTTTCCTGGGAGAACCTTGGATGTCCTGAGAGTCTTGAGAGTAATCACATTCGAAGACGCTCATGTGTCGATAAGGGCCGTCTTCAACTCTGAATCCTTGATGCGTGCGGTGACATGTAGGGAACAATTGTGACCTTCCTCTGGTTGATTGCAGAAAAACGTCTCTGCACACTGATTCTTCGAGAGGTGTGAAAGTTCGCATAAAATTTTCACTAGAAAAACCGCTTCCCGATCTACCATCCTCTGGTTCATAGTCAAACTATTAACTCGAGGAGGATCGTTGTGAGGATCAGTCCCCAGTGTAGGAGTCTCCATGACAAGACCGCTCATATCTGATGTCGCTTATTTGATCAGGTCCATGTAGGTCCGCGCCACTGAAGTACCTTCTCTGGTGCGTTGAATACGTTCCTTGTTGGCTCCAGGGGATGTCACGGCTCTTGTGGCAATCGATCAGTTAATGTTTTAAGAAAAGTGAGTACCTCTTTCTGAGTTGCGGCCATATCCGTTTGAGTCTTAGCAAGAACTTCATGCTTCTCCATCAAGTCTGCAATGGTAATGGGAGATGTTCCTCCTATCGTCCCTCCGGCTCCTCGTCCTGGTGAAGGAGAGAAGGTTGTTGTTCTGGTGACCACCGAAGGCGTTACACTTGAGGAGATGTGGGATTCGCGGTTGCTTTGTCTCTGGTGATGGGAGGCGTTACACCTACTGGAATATCTCCTTCTCTGCTAGCGTTGGTGATAGAAGTGATGTCTCCACGAGATGTATTGACCACGGTAGCTCGACTGACAGGTACATCGACACCGGGAGTGTTATCCACACTAGCTCCATCAGAACTGATTGATGATCTAGACCTGAGTCCCACCATCTTGAAATGAATTGCTGATTGAATTGGTTCTAAGATATACCCTTTCTGAAATTGATAGAATTGAATCGTATTTCGAATAAATTGACTTTACAACCGAGAGATTAACCTCCCACTGTGGTCGCCAATTGTTTATGGGTGAAAACTATTCTTGCCGATTTTGGTAATTTGGGGTGTGTGGATGAGGAATGAATCTAAACCTTAAACAAATACACTGTGCGGTGAGTGCTTGTAGATTCGAGAGATCAATATGTGCAAGTCCTGCCTAAACCAAGAAATGGCCGTTCCAGACTTGTTTCGGTCACAAAGTGAAGGAAATGAGGTTGATCTTAGGTAGGGAAGCGAAGAAGGTGTTGAGATTATGAAGGTGTTGGCTATGTATGACTTGTATCATAAAGGTGAACTGGCTTGCATAATGTAAGCTATCAGTTCCGGTGTTTGAATACGATTGTATCAACACTTGCCTCTGTTGTCTCGTCTTGTTCTTTGTCTTGTCAAAATAGGGCGGAGAACCTATTTATACAAGTCTTTTAGCCTAACCTTCGTATCTCATTGGAAGTGGAGTAATGGGGTAGTTTGTTGGTGTCACACGACCAGGATTTCCCACTTCTCCCATTAACACTAACCGTCCATGACTTCTTGACACGTTCTTGTGATGGCGCATTGTGCGCTGCAAACTGTAAACCGCCATACCAATACCCCAGTATGTATCCCCCAGTTTGTGACATGATTGATGTCTTGTTCATGTGGATCGTGGGACCCACAGAAAATAGCATGTGATGCTACGTTATTTAGGAAATTGATACTTGTGAAGTATCGTGTGTATACTATGCAGGTACTGCATCGAGTATATTTAGCATGTATGAAGCTTCGATGTTTGAGCGTCTCAAAATAACCTCATGTCCAGCTTACTTCATGTGATGGTTTGGAGGTTGCGCAAACAAGTCCTCCCTTGGCCGACCACATAGTGTGGTAGAGTGACGGATGGTGATCACCATGACTCCGCACTGACCAATTAACTCCTGACCAGGGCTGTGTAACTAAGCCAGTGAAGTTGGACGGACGAGATGATATTTGAGACACTCATTTGCGACCGTTGATGCAATTAGGGTTTATGAAGAAGTGCGCAAGCATCACTTTTCAGCTTGGACGAATCCAAGCTAAGGACACAATTTTGGCTAGGACGATCATGCATGCGTGTAGACGACATGACGGTGTAGGCGCCCATACCTCATTGTCTCACGAAAGTGTGATCTGGGCCACTCAATTCGTCTAGCGAAGTTGAGTGGTTGAGATCAATTTGCGACAGAAAACTGGTGCCGCAAAAGCAGCTCCTCATGCCATCTTCAGGCGCGCGTTCCAAGACGACCAGGCTTGGTCAGTCCTGGACGATTCACCCAGCGTGTAGATGTTAGGCTGTATTTTACGTCCATACCCTGAAATCTCATAGAAACATGATCTAAGTCACTCAATTTGTTCGGTGAAATCGAGTGGTCAAGATTAGTTTGCAGCTTGGGAGGTGCGACCACACTTGTTTTGGGCGCGCAAATCGAGACATATAGCCAAGTTCGGTCTTGGGCGGTTGGGTGTGGATATAGGTGGACCCGCAGTGATCATGTTGATACTTACCGGACCTACTTAGCCTATTCCGGGACCCTTCATCCGCTCTGGAGAAGATGGACGTTCGTGATCGCGAGACAAACCCTAATTAGGGTATTGCCGGCCGTGTGTCACACCCGGATTTGGGCATGAGAATCGAGGTGACAAACTATAGTTGGTCCTGACCGATCAGTCATGTATGCAGGTGGGCCCACAGTGGTTGTTTTGGCATGCTATGGGCCCTCTGAATCTATATCTACACCCTCCATCTATACCTGCGAAGATGGATGGTTGAGACTGTTTTGCGACCCATGTAATGTGACGCAAACCCTAATTTAGGGTTTTCCGTCCATACTGCTATGGTTTGGACGTTTTGGCAAGCTAGGCCAATCTTTTGGGGAGGCCGACCATGCGGGGCCCGCGTTGGTTCGGCACCGGATATTCCATACCTGCTTGGGGGTTATGGAATCGATCTGGGCCATCCAATCATGCTGGTGGGGTTGGATGGTCGTGATCATATCCAGACTGATACGGTCAGTCCGGATGCTCAATCGGGCTAGTTGCAGCATGTACGGGTATTTTGTACATGTTTCATTATAATGCTTGGAGATTCGTGTTGCTCTGCTGCGAGCAACACTCAGTCGTCATGCCGCACTGTTAATGAGTACAGGAAATACAAGGATGGTTGCGCATTAATTAATAATGTTGTAAATTCACAGGGTATATGGGATTGTTGCTATATGCACCAACCTGGATGAATTTTGTGTATTTTATTCACAGAATGGGATTGTTGAAACATGCTCCATTCTAAGTGAATTAGTAAAGTGAAGAAGTATTCATCACTTATTAATGGCTTTATCTTTTACCAGATGTTAGCGCATAATTTTTTGGCTTTTACAATTTTAGCCCTTAAATGAAAATCCACCATTAAACTTCATATTGTATTCCTTAATACTATGTCTATCTAGAGTGTTCATGCTTCGCAGTTTTATGTTTTCAATATGCACGACTTGAAAGATATGTTAGGGAATGAAACAGTTCAAGTCAAATATCACTAACCTCAAGTGGAAGGATAATTTTGTGGTTGTAGCTCCGTTCTTCTTCACTTCTTCAAGTCTTCGCAATACTTGTAATGTATCGCCCTAATACTTTCAAGCTAACCTATACGAAGTTGACTCTAGTACATTTAAATCAAGCGACTCTTAAATGTGTTCTGGTTCACTAAAATATGACAACCAAACTTGACATACCAACGCTTGGTGGGTTCAACGGAGCAATGCTCTAACAAACAGTCTGAGGTTATTGTACGGATTGAAGTTCAACAGGATTAGGAAGAATAGGTGAATAATTTTTTGGTATTGGAGAATTAGTAAAGTTGGTTGTTCTCAACTGTTGTCGATTGGAAACATCATCTTGATAATAAGGATTTTCACCGTAACTATTGTATGAAGAAGAAGATTTGAAGTTACCTTGATATTTGGAACTCTGTCTTGATGAAAACCTTAAAAAAAGAAAAGCACGACATTCTACCTTGATGGCTTGTTGTATAGCTTCAAACATGGTAAATACTGATTGGGTCATTCCTTCCTGAATCATTCGATTCAAACCTTCAATAAATCTAGTTACAAGTTGTTCCTCAGTTTCGTTGAGTTCATTAAGTGCAACTAAGTTGTAGAACTCGGATACATATTCTTCAACCAACCTTGTACCTTGCTGACAAGTCTGAATTTTTACAAATAGTTGTTGTTTGTAATCTCTTGGCAGAAATTTATCTCTCAAGAGTTTTCTCATTCTTGTCCACGAACGTACTGGTGGTTTACCATAATTTCGGAGATCTTCACAAAATTTTACCCACTAAGCAACATCAACTCCTTTGAGATTGTAAGCTACAAGCTTAACCTTAGAACGTTCTGGTGCCTCCATGAATTCAAATAAGGCTTCACTTTCATAAAAGCAATCAAGCAATTCCTCAACCTCCCGCTGAAATTTGGAATATCATCTTTAAGCTTGTATTCTGGTAAAGATCCATAAGGGTTTTGGTTCGATTGGAGGTGCTTATCTTCTGTCCAATTCTTCTCTAGTTTATCTTCAACATCATCTTCCTTACTACTGCTAAATTTAGGACTTGCAAACTTCTTATAAGGGTGATTGATGTATCCTTCATATTGTCTATTCTTGTTAAACTTTTTTGAATCTCTTCTGGAGTATGAGAATCATAGATAAAGTTATGTTTCTTTATATCCTTCGAGATATACTTGGACCTTGACGTCTTTCCTTCTTTTTCTGATTTTTTTCACCTTCAGATTTATCTTCACTTTCAGATTTTCCTTCACCATCAGAATTTTCTTTAATATTCATCCTCTTCGTATTCTTTTGTATATCTTGTAGGATACTGGTCATGTTTGCAAAATTCGTATCATGCAACTTCTCTGTAATTTTTGTACACTCAGCTCTAGTAACGTGGTCTCCCATAGAAACTAAAACTAAAGAACTTTTTTTTTATTTTTTTATTTAAGGTTTGAGTTGCGGAAGCGGTTTAAGTATCGGTTTTTAGATAAGAATCTAAAAACGTTGGTTGTGGTACCAACTAATGGAGCACAAGCAAGATGAATGCAATGTAGAGATTGCAGGGGATGAGAAAGGAAGAAAAGGATGAGAAATCAGAAGAACTTAATAAGAACAGGAAGAGAACGATGTATGAAGATAAATAATCTTTAGATTGATAATAATAATGTGTCCTCTAAACAAAGTATGAGCCTGTTTATACAGGCATGAAGTAGAATTCTAAAAATATCAAAACTCTAAAAGAAAAATAAGAAAACTCTAAAACAGGTAAATCTAGACTTGATAAACAGGTTAAAAGGAATCTAGAAAGCAATGTAGAGATGTTCTACATCACAATCAACCCTCTATTGTCCTCCCTCTGCATCCTCCTCACAACATCCATGGGGATTAAGCCTCTTCTAACATATTCTCGTCAAAATATTGTAATACGTTTTGAAAGGTCACATTCTCTTGCTCGCTTCCTTCCCTTGTTGCTTTTCTCAATGATCCTTGCTGCTGTTGTTGGGAACCGGCGAGGTAGAATGACTGTTCATGCATATCAAATATTAATAGGTGTAAAAGGTAAAATAAACATTACAATCCAGATCAGTAAGATCAATACAAAAGTGATACTCTTAAGAAACGGACTAGCTAGCACTACTACGTATCTACCTAGTACATACCCTTAATTTCTGATCAAGTTGGTTTTCCTGGCTGTTGACATCATTAACCAAGACAACAATAAGTTCTTCATTTTCGTCATTGGCACATGAATGAGCAGCACCAACAGGAATAGCTACAATATCATCTTGGAGAATACGGTACACCTTTGTTGATCTGTTGTTCTTTGTCCACCTTGGTACTCTTGGCCACTACCAGAAGCTCCCCTAAATGATTGATCCTGCTCTCTGCTGTGGTACGTCTCAACACAACCTGGGTAAGATATCCTGAGAATTCCCCTACATAAACAAGCATATTTCCAGCACTTGTAAATAAACAATTGTAAAACTAAGTTAGATACATGCTGTTTTGTAGTCCAGCGGTTAGGATAATTACCTTCCAAGCAAATAGACTCGGGCTCCTGGCAGACACAATTATTTTTTGCGGGACTGGATTTTTGTAGTCATTTATATCCTTGAGAAATTACAATATGTAAAAAAAACTGCACACTTTGATGTAATTAATATCCTTGAGAAGTTACAATATGTAAAAAAAAACTGCACACTTTGATGTAATTAAAACATCTGGAATCCAGTAATTATAGAAGCACCTAAAATTATGACAAGGATCATTAATGTTTTTTCTGTGCAAACTAGTACACATGTACATGCAACATCAACAAACCTTGCTGAATGTAGACCAAACGAGGTGAAGGAGAAAAGTTCGGCAATAAAAGTGAATTAGGTTGATGGATATCCCTTGTAGCTGCACTCCCGCGCATTAAAACTGATCCTCGAACCATTCTAAAGCGCAGTAACACCTCCCTCGGATTTAATCCTTTGAGTATGTTGACTAGCTGTCGACTGCTATATTCGACATTGACGAGCCTCACACAGATAATCCTGAAACTGGGTCCGTCTTGGCGAGATACTCTGTTGAGCTGAAACAAAAGTAAAGATGAACAAAAAAAAGTGAAAAAGCGGGGGTCTAACAACCACATCCGATATTTCGATTAACAATCTGTATGGACAAACTCCGAGTTACTTAACTATAGAATCAACTAGACAGTCAGACTCAATCTAGATAAAATATCTCAAGGAGTTATTATCTCTATCTCTCAGATTGTATTTACTCAAGCAAATACAATCTGCGAGTCTTAATCAAAGAGAGATAACTTGGATGGTACCAAAGACCAATATCCAAGTGTCAATCAATTTAAATCAACAATCAATAAGGTCGGATATTTTAATTGATTGAACAACGCACAACCTGTATTATTTCAATTATATAACAAAATATAATGCGGAAAAGAGATAACACAGACACCAGAATTTTGTTAACGAGGAAACCGCAAATGCAGAAAAACCCCGGGACCAAGTCCAGATTAAACATACACTGTATTAAGCCTCTACAGACACTAGCCTACTCCAAATTAACTTCGGTCTGGACTATAGTTGAACCCCAACCAATCTCACACTGATCCAAGGTATAGTTGTAGATGGTGGATTTTCGACAAAGGCTAAAATCGTAACTCCGTAATTATACGAACTTCTGATCCAACAATCAGACGCGAGTATTGAGACACGGGTCTCTCATTGGACCTCTGACTGAGAATACTGTCTCTCAGAGTACATACAGACATGTAGTCTCTTGGCTGGACAACAGCATATCTGTATTGAGACACGGGTCTCTCATTGAACCTCTGACTGAGAATACTATCTCTCAAAGTACTTGCAGATATGTAGTCTCTCGGATGGACAACGACATATCTGTATTAAGACATGGGTCTCTCATCGAAACTCTGACTGAGAATAATGTCTCTCAGAGTACATGCAGATATGTAGTCTCTCGGCTAGACAATGGCATATCTCATGAATACTGAACACTTCAGTAATTACTTCTAAATAGAATCACGAGATTGACGGATCCTAGACAGCTTTCCTGCTAGTATAGGTTGATAACGTCTTCAGGATACAAACAACAGTTTTCCCTGACTATATAAAGGATATGATTCTCCAACAAGCTCATGTCTCTCAGAATAATTAATGCTTCTAGACAACATGCCTGCTAGTATAGATCCATCAATTAATTATTCCTAAATTCTTGGATTCATCCACTGAATTTCTGAAAATATTCAAATATTTTCGTAATATTTCATTACTTTAATCTGTGGTTCTTCCCAACATAATTCCATGGGTTAGTAATAAATATTCAACGTACGGGCATCTGAGATACCTCCGAGTAAGCCCGATTTAAATGGTGCAAGTGTACTCAACGACGATGCACTAACAATCACTGCACGAACGAGTATTTCAAAATACGATGAAACGATGAACATATGCAAATAGGAAGGAAAATAATAAATAATTAAATATTGACCAAGGCGCTGGGGGATTGGGATCACCGACCGGCCTGCTGTGCCGTGGCCAATCCCACGTCAGTTTTATATTTTATCATATTTTATCATTATTTTCCTTGAGTTCATGAAAATCCTTTCACTTGAACAAATATCCTTCGTTTCATGAAGTGATCGTCAGTTGATCTCGTGACCGCTCAGGGATGATTTTATGACCCCTTGGTCGGTCCCTCACCTCTTAATAATTAGTTAGATTTTATCACCTAAGGCTCAGGCATTTTTCGAATAAATGATTAAACCATCATTTAATCATTCTTTCATCAACAAGTCACCAACTCCTCAAGAGGTCTTGGTATTTGCTCACGTGAGCATATGGGTGTTACATGATCGACTCACGGTCTCATGTAACCGGTCCTTCCTTCGTTCCATGGTTAAATTCTTAATAAACATGAAGTTCTCATCAATTGATCAAATTAGGGTTTCTGAGTCCAAGGATCATAATTCCAGATTCAAACACTAATAACTTTACGACGATTTCATGATTAGTATTCTTATTAATTATGCTTGGTTCAACTACCAGTATTTTAATTAATATTTTATTTTGGTCACGCTACCAATAATTCATCAGATGAACAACATTTTCTCAGACGAGCAATATTTGCTCAAACCAAGGAATATTGGCTCAACTCTCAATATCCAGCAATTCATCGAATGAGCAACACTTGCTCACCTCAACATGAGAATTACACCACTATCTCAGCAGACATGTTCAATTCATGAGTTTCAGAATATTTTGGCAAATCATGTCCAACTCAGCAAATACATGGACTCATCGTACCATAAAGTCATGAAGTCAACAACTGACTAATTAACCACGAGACGTCAATCGTGTCACTTGGGGGCATATCAACTAGGGTTTTGGTCTGGCGGTTTACGGCACGTGTGTTCAAACACCCAATGGAATGTGAGCAAGTCATGCAATCAGTTGAAGGAATTAACAAAGTAGTGGATGGAAAATCGACCAACTCTCCGCACGATGAGCGGCTGGTTTCAAATACGATTTCCATTTCCCCACTCCTCGATTCCATCAACTGTCACACTTCATGGGATCATGGTGTCTACATTTCTATCAATATAAATAAGTCTCTGAATCATGATTGAATATACAGCGATCTCACGTATCACAGACAACGCGAGATCAACAACTCATCAATTGATCAATTACTCTCAACTGAGCAATTTCAATCATTCAGAACTTATCATATTCCGAATTCACAACACACCTACAATCTTTGATTACCATTGATTCCACACATTTCTCAGCTTCCCTCCTACAGATCAACCCATCCTCTCTTGTGACCGAATTTACTCTGGAACAGCCATTGTCTTGATTTAGGCCGGAGTACTACATATTGATCTCTCAAATTCAAAGCAATCCCTTCTTGCACTGCATCTGTGTGAGGTTGAACATTTCCCTCGGTTCAAGGAGTCTTCTACGTACGGTTGTCTCCTCGATTCCGTAAAACCCAGCAAATCGTTTTGTCCCATCTACAATAGTTATGCTCCTAGGCCTCTGATCCCAGCAGGATACTGCGCACTTGATTCCCTTATCTGATCTCACCCACAACCAAGAGTTTCTACGACCCAAAGTAGAAGATTTTAGTAAACAAATCTGTCACACACAGAAAAGTCTACAAGATAGATAAAATATCTCCCACGAATAAACCTATGAGTTTTGTTCCGTCTTTTGATAAATCAATGTGAACAGGAACCAATCAATAAAACCAGACTTATATTCCCGAAGAATATATCAGTTTTATCAGTCACCTCACAATAGTATTAATCGACGCATCGAAAAAATATATTGTGGAATCACAAATGATGAGACGAAGATGTTTGTCATTACTTTTATATCTTTCCTTTAGGAGATAGAAATCTCAAGATAATTATTAAAATTGTACTCGTATGATAAAAGATGCAAGATCAGATCACACAACTACGATAAAAGTAGTATCGGTCTGGCTTCACAATCCAAATGAAGTCTTTAAGTCGTTAACCTGGTTTTAGAAGAATAAAAACAAAGGTTAAAGGAGAAACGACTTTAGCTTAGCAAACTAGTATCACACAGAATGTGTGGGATTAGGTTTCCCAGTTACTAGAGTTCTCCCTTATATAGTCTTTCAAATCAGGGTTTGCAATCAATGTTAGCTTGTTAACAAAGCATTCAATAATCACCGTTAGATGAAAACCTGATTAGATACAAGCTAATATTTATCAACCGTTAGATCGAAAACTTAGCTTGTTATACACACATGCATGTACTTGACGATTTTGGGTTTGTATAACCGTACCCAAACTTGTACATTAGTTGGTTCAACACTAGTTAACCAAATAGTTAGCCAAATGATAACTTCCATATCAACCATATTCTTCTTCACCATAAATAGTACAAATGACTCAAATGAACTAGTTAGAGAGTTGTTCAATTGCTATGAGATCCCGTGTACTACACAAGACACAATTGAAGCAAAAACTATGTGATTCACTAGAATCGATTCATGAACTATAAAGCCATGGTTTGCAATAGCATTCCTTAGTTATTTATGATAAGTTCACAAACATCGTTTTTAGACATAACCTACTCAAGTTCGCGGACTCAAGTCAACCGGTTTGGAGTTTACAAACTCTGAAAAAAATTCTCGGGTCGAGAACTTCCGTCAGTTCGCGGACTGAAACTGAGCTACAACTCCAGCAGATATTCTCGAGTTCGAGAACTATGCCAGTTCGCGGACTGAGTTCCGGCTTCACTTGATCAACAAAGTTCGCAAACTTCGGTTCAAGTAATAAGTACTTATACATATATGTGTTACCACAATAATGTTTATATCCTCCAATGGTTATATTGTCTAAACTCTCATTTCAATCATTAAAACATTCTCAGAGGATGTTATATAGTTGTTATTCACAAACTATTTTTCGTCAGAGCAATTTCCAAAGTGATTGAAACATAACATGACTTTTGTCACTAGGTAAAGATGAACTTGGCTAAAGCGAAAGCTTTACCAACACATATTTCGATAAATAGATAAGCGAAATATACTCAGCTCGAAATGACATATGTGTATAATTTTAGTCTATATAATAATACGACTTTTGTCTCAAGATAAGAGATAGAGTAGATAGACTTTTGAGTGATAGATAAGTTCAAGTATCCACATACCTTTTAGTCGATAAAGATCCACTGGTTCCTTGAGTAGTCCTTCGTCTTGTATAATGATCGACATGGTGTTCTTGAGCTCAAATACACTTTCTATCCTAGTTCGAGACCTTAGCTATAGTAGACTAGAAATCAAGACTTTATAGTTTTGATCACTAACATTGACAAACATGCTTGAGATAGCAACGCATGCAAGTTCGACCGAGCAATGCTCTAACAATCTCCCTATTTTTTAATTTTAGTGGGAAAACTATTAATACATATGGAATACAAAAAATATATAAATAAACTTTGTAGCTCTTATCCCACATGTCTAATCTTCAACATTAATTCGTCACTTCTAAGTAGTCCAATGATCCCCAAAGATTGTAAGTTTAGCATCATCGTTGTTGAAAATCCGTAGCTATAACAACGAGGAAACAAGAGTTCTCAATCATTGTTATACAATGCCATAGTATCATTACACAGCGTCAAAGTCCAATTGCATCACAACTTTAACAACAATACTATGGTGATACTTCACTCCCCCTTAGTCAATACCCCATCTCACATGGAAACCACTGATAGGTGTAGAATACACCTAATTTACTATCTAGTAGTTTATGCTTTCTTTGCTATTTTTCTTGTAAATTACGTATTTTACGTGTGCTTTTGAGTTATTAGGTACTCTGGAGTCGCACGGAGGAAAAGAAGAAGAAATCACCAAATTTGAGCAAAAAAGGAAAAAGGTCATTTCAGGGGCAAACACTGTATGGAGCCCAATAAAGGTTAAGGGGCAACTCTGTTTTGAAGTTTTAAAGACAGACTAATCAAAGTTAGGGGCTGCCATCTGGCTAGCCCTTATCAGAAGTGACATCCTATTATGGGCACCCAGTTGGGTGGTTCTTATCTTGGGCGCAAATAGCCATCCCAATGATTAACCCTAAAATCGATATTCCCCTCTTCTGTTCATTCGTTCTTACACAGCAGCCATTGTCCGAGAACTTGAAATTTGTTTCAAAAGACTCGATCTGTAGAAAACCGAGAATCAGATCGAGAAAACGAGAAAGAAGCATTTGCTCTGTCCAAGAAATAAAGATCGAGAAGTGGGAGATGGTACTAACGTTACAGAGATAAAGAAGGTGGGTTCTGTGTTTCTGATCGAGATTATTGCCGATGAATTGAAGATTTGGAGTTCTTGTGATGATTTGAGCAAATGGAGTAGAAATTGGGTTAGGGGTTTGAGCTGAAATTGGAGGATGATGATGGTGCTGTGATGAATCGAAGAGAGATTGAAGTTTTACGACGAATCTGTTGCAACTGGTTGAGTATGAAATTGGTGAAAATTGAGATGGATTCCTGTTGTTGTCGAGACTCGGTGAAATGGGTTATAAGAAGATGATGATCTGCAGACAACAAGGGTTTTAATGGGATTCGTCTGTGTTCTTGAGGGTATGATGTTGTTCAGGGGAAGATGGGTGCAACTGTTTAAAGCTGTATTGCAAGAACGAATACATGAACGAATAGATGTATGTGCTAGGATTTGTGCAGGGAATGAAGAGAAATGTCCTGTAATTATCCGAAACTCGGCCAAATCATCTCTCCAGCGAGTCAACTCGGTGTCGGCGATGACCGATCCAGAGCGATTCCGATTAGCCGATCCAGCGCAGTGACTCAGACGATTAAGACGACTCAGCCCAGAATCAGAAAGCTAACTCGCCAGCTGAATCCCCTTCCTTGACTTTTGACTGATGGTTTAACCTTTGACCGTTAGTCCTAATGGTGGACTGACGGAATATTCCGCCAACGGAGAAAATTTTCAGGTGGCCGGCGGTTAAAACTTCCGGCCAAAAATACAGTTTTCCGGCGAGCAAAAATACAGAATTTTGTATGTACTTCTCTCATATGTGTGAAGACTTAGAATTGGGAATTGGATGAAAACTTGGAAGTTTTGGAGAATTGGACTAGAAATTGGAATATGGCTCAAATTGGGAAAGTGGTGTTCTTATGGAATGTGGATTCTTTTCCTACAAAGATATGGAGAGTATTAAAGCCTATAAATAGAGGATTTCTCTACAACTTTTACACGCATCTACTTTGGAGAAGGAGTTAAAGTGCACAAGGATTGGAGGAAGGACCAACCATCATCTTTTCAATAAGTTTTCTTTCTTCCTTTATTATTATTATTATTATTATTGTGTGAACTCCAAACTATGAGTAGCTAATTTTCTTATTGATTGAGGATGAATTCCTAGTTCTTAATATATGATTTGAGTTTTGTTTCAATTCTACTTTGAAGTTTTTCATATGATTATCGTTTGTTTTTACTAATATTAGTGTTTATGCTTGATTGATAGGTCGTTTGGGTGGCCAACTAAATTGATTTGTTAATTAATCTAAAGCTAGTAAAAGTTAGGGGATAAGTAATCGTTTCTTGACTATTTACATAAGTAGAAAACACAAGACCTTGCGGAGGGATTCCGTGGAGCAATTATGTGTGAAAGCAACGTTAGCAAGTAGACCTTGATCTAAGAGTCTAACTACTAATATCAACCTAATAAATTCATAAATCTTAATGCGTTTAACTAAATTACATCTTGGGTGATCTACTACTAGGTGGTTTGGTGAATAGAATCTGGTAGGCGAGAACTTCCGTATCCGGTGAAATAAGGGATTTTGGGGTTAGCACTGATCTAGATGATATACCTACGGTTGGTGATAATCTACGACTAATAACAAGTGGAAAAGAACATAACTTTAATCATTGTTTTGCAGCGAAGAATGATTCCTTGATCTATTCTCTCTCGTTGATTTCAACTTACACTTTTAATTACTTTGTTTATTTCTTTTGATTTATAAATTTTACAACCAATACCCCCTTTTGTGACAATTTTACAACTAATAATCTCTTGCTCCTCGTGGGATCAATCTTGACTACCCTATATTACTTGTTAATTAGGTAGTAACATATTAATTAATTTGTTGTGGTTACGACACACATCAAATTTTGGCGCCGTTGTCGGGGAGCAACGGGCGATTTTAGTTGTTTTCTTTTTACTTTTTGCATTATTCTTGCTTTGTTAGATTCTATATTGTATCTAACTTAGTTTTGTGAACCTTGTTGTAGGTACTATATCTTTGGTGAATGCTTCAAGGGGGAAGACCGAGTCCAATTGGAATACGTCTTCGATTCGGAACTCAACTAAAGGACTTTATTCGAGCGGTTAACACTCCGCTTCCTCATTCTACATCAAGTGAATTCGCATATTCGGACATTGAAGAAGAGGCAATGGGTGATCGTACACTCAAGGACCTAGCTTCTCACAAGCTCGATACACAACAATGGTGTATCCAAACTAACTCAACTTTCGAGATCAAGACGGGGTTGATTAGAGAATTACCAAAGTTCCATGGCATGGTGAATGAAGACCCAAACAAACATCTTATGGACTTCAACACCATAGTCACGGCCATGCTTCCACCTAATACTAATGCGGATGGAGCAATGTTGAAAGCTTTTCCGTTCTATTTGGCGGGAAATGCTAAGGAATGGTTATATTATTTGCCTTCCGGAAGTATCACAACATGGAATAGGATGAAGAAACTTTTCCTCGATCTATTCTCTTTGGCGGGAAATGCTAATCATTGTTTTGCAGCGAAGAAGGATTCCTTGATCTATTCTCTCTCGTTGATTTCAACTTACACTTTTAATTACTTTGTTTATTTCTTTTGATTTATAAATTTTACAACCAATACCCCCTTTTGTGACAATTTTACAACTAATAATCTCTTGCTCCTCGTGGGATCGATCTTGACTACCCTATATTACTTGTTAATTAGGTAGTAACATATTAATTAATTTGTTGTGGTTACGACACGCATCAACCACTCCCCCCTTACATAATGATCTGAAAACCATATGTATTTGTAGTATGAACTACATATTAATTCTCCCCCTTTTTGTCAATAAAATTGGCAAAGGTACAAGAACAGGATCCTAATGAAATTTCCGTAAGAGATATTAAATGTATATCATCTTTTTTAGATGCAATCATAAAGCCGAAGATAAATCCATTCATCAAGGAGTTCATAAAGATACAAGATAACCCCTTCAATATTCCACAGCCGCACTCCCCACAAAGATTTGGCAATTAAGTACAAGTTCAAAAGAACTCTCCCCCATTAAATGTCATTCCCAAGGGAACAACAAGAGCGACCTTAATTTCAAAAGAAACGAAGGATTTCCTTAGACTAAACAAATTACATATGAGTATGAATTTGGAATCCAAAATATCCAATCATACTAACCAAGGAAAACCAAGATTAATTTGACTAAATATGCTCGACACATGTAAACTTATGGAGACTTAAATCAATTAGATTAATCACAAGAGGACTCGCAAAAAATCTAATTATCATACTCAACCAAACTAATTACAAAAGTAATCAATTTAATTGGTCACACTCGACATAAGAAATTTTATAGAGCAATGACTAAGTTAATCACGAATAACCAACCCAGTCGAAGAGATGCTCAAACATAAGAAAAACTTACGGAGTGATAACTAAATAACCACACAAGATGATTAATTCAACATGTTCGACATAAAGTACCTTACGGAACAACAACTAAGTTAATCACAAAGCAATCAACTTTTTTTGTTTTAGTGCTCAACATAAGACACTTCATGGAACAACACAGTATTTACACAAAATTGTGGATCGGAGAATCGACTTATACCGTGGAATAAGAAAGGATTCATTCTATGTTTCCATCACTATTTTCACAATGACACACAATAGACATAATCCTTTAATCACAAAATATGTTAACCTATCTTACATCAATAATTGACAATATAGGCTTAACTTTTGTGTTTTTCCAAAAGTCTATTCATTCCTTTATTAATATTTGCATACCAATTCATGAACGACTTTACTTTTGACAAAATATGGGAAAATAAAGTTCACGGACGTAAACACACATATCTCATCAAAATATTGCAATATATAAAATCAAAAAGATTAATACTGTAACCAACATCTTCCACACAAGTTTAGAATTTAAACCAATAAATCTAAAAAACAAAAAGATGAAAACTTTGGATATAGCTATGTGTAATCACAATAATGGCTATACCAAAACACTAGTTATTCTTCTAAATAAAAAAATAAAAATAAAATATATACTAGGAAAACTAAATCCGGTTTGCAACTAAGGATCGAACAAGAATAAGTTCATCATATGATTTCTTCAGTTCGTTCTTTAGAAACTCAAGATTCCTTGTTGCTATTCCAAGTTGTTCACGAACGACTTCACAGTCTCTAAGAAGATTTCCTACCAGTTGTGAAGACATCTGAACTGGTAGATTGTTTTCATGATCAATAGCCTGATGACAAATAATGAAAACAGGATCTTCACGAAACTCGATAGTCTTGTCCTCCTTGATCACATCTTTGTTGCTTCTCTCCATTGTGCTAAAAAATTCAGTAGAATATTTTTAACCTTATAGAATAAAGTATCAATTAATAACATATATATAAGGAGGTTCATTCAAAACCCTATGCAACAAGATGTCCATGTGGGTCTTGTGAACGTGCACAAGTATCCATAGATGGCCAAAACGTGGAGAAGCAAATAAAAAAAGGAGGGACGGTTCAACGAGGAATTCTCTCATAAACATTAGAACAGCCTTCTAAAAGAAACTCAATATATTTTTGAGATCAACAAGAGAAGGGCATACACTTTTGACAGATTTCTCAAGACATTTTCTTGAGAACATAGAGCATCCTTCTTATTCTAAAAGAAGGATACTACAGGAAGCAGTCATGGTATATTAGGATGAGCATTTTGCTCATCATTATTGACTTCTTATTTTTCTCCTTTATAGGAATGTAGAGACGAATCACACAACAGAGTTGAAGAAGTTTTACTAAGAGAGGAACAAGGAATACCTGAATCAACTGCTTTCCATTTTTTTCTGAGGCTCTGTTTGAGTCTGTTTATGTTTATCTTAAGTTTTGAGACTCTATTATTAATATATAAGGAATCTGGGACCGAATAGTTGGATTTACAGCCTTCTTCAGAGAGAGGCAGGTAGCTCGAACCTTTCTTCTTTCTCATGTACATTTTTCTATTTTCAGTTCCCTTTTCAGAGTTGATAGGGAAGTTATTTCCTCTTCTTCCGTTCTTTCTTCTACTTATGTGTACATTTTTTGTTTTAAAGACACGATTAAGGAACGTCTTATCAATATAGTTTTATTGATTGTTGAGAATGCCTTTTACTCCAATACCATAGGAGACATATTTGATTACTTCTTTAGAAATCCATGCAAGAATGTTGTGAAGTAATCTATCCCTTAGTTTATAACGAAATTTCTGCTTAGAATGTCCTTTAATCCCGCAGTAATGGAAAATGTACGGATTGTTCCTGCCTCGATCCATATGTGCTGGCTTGGGAGGTTGATAAACTTTTCTCTTTTGAGCCTTAACTACCGCTAAAGATATTTCACTTTTATTAGTGGAAACCTTTTGTTGAGAAGAATCACTAGATTTGACAAATTTTACCTCTTTGCTAATACTTGGTGCATCTGTTCCCTTATAGCCTAATCCTCGTGTATCACGATGATTTTTACTTGCTCCTAGCATAGTGGTTAACTTTATTGAACTAGTATTGAACTTTTTCAAGTCATCTTCCAACCTCTTAATTTTATCAAGAGCAGTAGTTAGATCAGCCTCAAGATATTTTTCTCGAGAAAGACACGCACTTTCTCTGTCATCAAAACATATTTCCTGAGAGATAAATTTTGCTTCAGATTTTACAAGTTTTTATTTCAACAAAAAATACTTTTGATAAAGATTACCACATTCAAGTGATTTCATACGTATGTTTTCTTCAGAATCCTTGAGGATCGATTTATTATAACGATTTGAAGAATAAACACCTGCGTAGCATCTTCTCAGTTTCTTTTTTTCTCGACAGAGAGGAGTCAGATGAGGTGAGATATGAGAAGTTGTAACTCTCTTCATATTCCACGAATCCAAAAACTTGATATGCTCTGAGACTTCCTCATCCACATCTCTATCAATATCTGAATCACCTTCATTGGAAAGTTCATCCAACTGTTCTTTTAGGAGAGTTTCCCAATCAACAGTTTTTTCATTGAGAGAATGTTTAGATACTCATTCAGACGTGACAGTTTTCTCAGGTGAATCCAAGCTTTTAGGCTCATCTGGTAGTTTCTGAACTGGTACGTTATTAGAGATACTACTCTTGTCCATAGAGTCAGATCGCTACAAACACAGACTTGTAAGGTCTTAAACGTGTTTTCCTTATCTAATACCAATTGAAAAAGCGGGGGTCTAACAACCACACCCAATATTTCGACTAGCAATCTGTATGGACAAACACCGAGTTACTTAACTATAGAATCAACTAGACAGTCAGACTTAATCTAGATAAAATATCTCAAGGAGTTATTATCTCTATCTCTCAATTTGATTTACTCAAGCAAATACAATCTGTGAGTCTTAATCAAAGAGAGATAACTTGGATGGTACCAAAGACCAATATCCAAGTGTCAATCAATTTAAATCAACAACCAATAAGGTCGGATATTCTAAATGATTGAACAATGCACAACCTGTATTATTTCAATTATATAACAAAATATAATGCAGAAAAGAAATAACAAAGACACCAGAATTTTGTTAACGAGGAAACCGCAAATGCAGAAAAACCTCGGGACCTAGTCCAGATTAAACATACACTGTATTAAGCCGCTACAAACACTAGCCTACTCCAAATTAACTTCGGTCTGGACTGTAGTTGAACTCCAACCAATCTCACACTGATCCAAGGTACATCTGATCCCAGCAGGATACTGTGCACTTGATTCCCTTAGCTGATCTTACCCACAACCAAGAGTTTCTACGACCCAAAGTCGAATGTCTCACATAGAAAAGTCTACAAGATAGATAAATTCATCTCCTACGAATAAACCTATGAGTTTTGTTCCGTCTTTTGATAAATCAAGGTGGACATGAACCATTAAATAAAACCAGACTTATATTCCCGAAGAACATCTCAGTTTTATCAATCACCTCATAATAGTCTTAATCGACGCAGCGAAAAAAGATATTGTGGAAGCACAAATGATGAGATGAATATGTTTGTGATTACTTTTATATCTTGCCTATCGGAGATAGAAATCTCAAGCCAATTATTAAAATTGTACTCGTACGATAGAAGATGCAAGATCAGATCACACAACTACGATAAAAGTAGTATCGGTCTGGATTCACAATCCCAATGAAGTCTTTAAATCGTTAACCTAGTTTTAGAAGAAGAAAACCAAAGGTTAAAGGAGAAATGACTCTAGCTTAGAAAACTAGTATCACACAGAATGTGTGGGGATTAGGTTTCCCAGTTGTTAGAGTTCTTCTTTATATAGTCTTTCAAATAAGGGTTTGCAATCAATGTTAGCTTGGTAACAAAGCATTCAATATTCACCGTTAGATGAAAACCTGATTAGATACAATCTAATATTTATCAACCGTTAGATCGAAAACTTAGCTTGTTATACACACATGTACTTGAAGATTTTGGGTTTGTGTAACCGTACCCAAACTTGTACATTAGTTGGTTCAACACTAGTTAACCAAATGGTTAGCCAAATGATAACTTCCATATCAACCATATTATTCTTCACCATAACTAGTCCAAATGACTCAAATGAACTAGTTAGAGAGTTGTTCAATTGCTATGAGATCCATGTACTACACAAGACACAATTGAAGCAAAAACGATGTGATTCACTTGAATCGATTCATGAACTATAAAGCCACGGTTTGCAATAGCATTCCTTAGTTAATTATGATAAGTTCACAAACATCATTTTTAGACATAACCTACTCAAGTTCGCGGACTCAAGTCAATCGGTTTGGAGTTTATGAACTCCAGCAGAAATTCTAGGGTGGAGAACTTTCGTCAGTTCGCCAAACTGAGCTAAAACTCCAGTAGATATTCTCGGGTTCGAGAACTACGCCAGTTCGTGGACTGAGTTGACGGCTCACGTTCCGGTTTCACTTGATCAATAAAGTTAGCAAACACCGGTTCAAGCAATAAGGAATTATACATATATATGTTACCACAACAATGTTTATATCCTTCAATGGTTATATTGTCTAAACTCTCATTTCAATCATTGAAACATTCTCAATGGACGTTATATAGTTGTTATTCACAAACTATTTTTCGTCAGAGCAATTTTCAAAGTGATTGAAACATAACATGACTTTCGTCACTAGGTAAAGATGAACTTGGCTAGAAAGAAAGCTTTACCAACACATATTTCGAGAAATAGATAAGTGAGATATACTTAGATCGAAATGATATATGTGTATAATCTTAGTCTATATAGTAATACGACTTTTGTCTCAAGATAGGAGATAGAGTAGATAGACTTTTGAGTGATAGATAAGTTCAAGTCTCCATATACCTTTTAGTCGATGAATATCCACTGGTTTCTTGAGTAGCCCTTCGTCTTGTATGATGATCGCCATGGAGTTCTTGAGCTCAACTACACTTTATATCCTAGTCCGAGACCTTAGTTATAGTAGACTGGAAATCAAGACTTTATAGTTTTGATCACTAACATTGACAAACATGCTTGAGATAGCAACACATGCAAGTTCGACCGAGAAATGCTCTAACAAAAAGCAATAGGTATGAGTACCAATAATTTTATGAGCAAGTGTTACGATATTATTGGTCATACGTAAAGTAACAAAGTAGCCCCAGCGATACACGAGATCTTGAGAAGTAACGAATCTCTTCTCAATATACTTTATCTTATCTCGAGGAAGCATACCTCGATAGTAAATATGAAGAGCTACATCCTAGCCTAAGGAGGTGGCAGTTGTCGAGGGGACAAAGACAGCTGACATATCCAATCAGTATTAAATGAAATAAAGGAAAACTTGGCGTGTATTCTCAAGAGGATGTGGATAAGAAAGAGGTGGCACTGTTGACTAAAGAAGATGCGCTACCAATGAAGGTACAACTAGAAAGTTACCCGTGCTGCGCACCGGGTGGTGCCTTCTTGTAACGCACCGAGTTGAGTAATGTTTCGCAGGTGATTCTAATATATAATATCGCAATTGCTACCAACTAAGGAGGATATGCAGCTGATTTTCTCTAAAATGTCTCCTTATTTTAATCCATGACAAAAAGAGGTCCCCGTCAAAGGATTATGCAAAGGACACATAGTGACTCAGAGTATTAACATCTAAAATGTGAATTCTTGAATGTAAGAAATGTTACAGAAAACATCAAAAAGAAATAGATTGAGCTGTAATTATTTTCTGTAAAGTAAGATTAACAAATTTTATTCCATAGAATGGCGACAATCGAAATTAGATTAAATTTTCGCCGACACTTCAAACTGGATAATTCACCAAGTCCCATAATTTAACTGAAAGTTGAAAGGAGTAAATATATGTGTAACATCATAATGACAATCGGTACCCGTTTGAAATAACTAAGCTCAGAGTCTGCTGAGAATCAATACCCATTTGAAATAGCTGAGTTCAGAGTATGCCTTCTCGATCTGACCAAAATAGCATCCTGAGAATTCCCCATGAGGCGTGCATAGTTCCTGTATGCCAGTTTATATCGGTATTGACATAGGCGCGAGTGATGATCATGATTTATGAACATATTAAGGTTCTTTCTAAGAAGTATAGTATACACGTTAAGTATAACCTTTTAGATGCTTTATGATAGTAGCGTGATAGACCATTCGTTTTCTTCAAGCATCCCAAGTTTTGAATTATGCAGAAATTTTCTTACCATTTAATCCTCTAATAAATTTATCGAATAAAAATAAAATATTAGAATAGGTTCTAAAACAATGGATAAGACATGCATATGTACATATTTAAGAAAATGGTTGTTGTCTACATAGATCATTTAAACATGCCATGTTTGATTCCAAGAAAATATTCATGCATCAGACCAAAAACCATTAAAGTTTGTTAAGCTAAATAAAAATTAATTGTTTTCTTTCTAACCAAAAACCTTATTGATTTCGCAAAGGAGTACTACATCATTTTGTATCCATATATAGTAGTATAGTTTCTTCAAATTTAGGATACCCGTAGGGAAAATCAAATGCCCATGCTTGACATTGCTTAGATACCCACCCACGGGGGATAGGATTGTGCATGCATTCAGATTGGAATTTGAAGGCCATACAAATAACATCGTAGAGTACGAAGGAGTGGTCCATGCTCTCCACTTGATAATTAAAATGGGGATACAAGAAGTGCGGTTGACAAGTGACTCACAACTAATCATACGGCAGATAGGCTACGAATACAATGTGTACGACGAGACACTAATGGCATACATGGCTCTGGTGCAGACGTTGGTTTCCCAAATACCAAAAATCAAGTTCCGACATCTGCGTAGGAAGGAGCTCAGGCACGCAGATGCCTTGGCATATATATCAGCCATGCTCAAAAACAAGGATGTCAAAGCAATCAAGGTAACAAGAGTATACGAACCATCCATCAAGCTCTGGGAGATGTGCGCGGCTAACCAATGCAAGTCTAGGGAGGAAGATATCTCCGACGATTATATCGGAGAGTACATATTCGACGACTTCCAGGACGATGGCATCATGCGACAAGCAGATGAGGACGACGATTACAGTCAGGAAGAATATTGGAGAATCGAAATCCACTCTTTCCTTGAGGAAGGGAAACTCCCCCAGGACACCAAACAGGCTAGGAAAGTACAATCCAAAGCAGGGATGTACGAGCTAAGAGACGGAATCTTATACAGAAAATCATTCCTCGGGCCCCTTCGTCGCTTCCTGTCCCGATCCGAGGAACATGACATCTTGAAAGACATCCATAGAGGAGACGCGGGGAATCACAGCGGAATGAGATCCCTTGCAGATAAGGCAAAGATGCATGGCTACTACTGTCCAAACATGATCCAAGACGCGACCAGAATGGCGCAAAGGTGTGAGGAATGCCAAATATTTGGAAAACGAATCCACGCCCCAGCCATAAAGTTGAACTATGTGGGAAGTCCGTGGCCATTTGAAAAATGGGGTATCGACATAGTTGGCCCGCTCGTATTAGGAACCGGGAAAAGGAGATTCCTAATAGTGGCAACGGATTACTTCAGCAAATGGGTAGAAGCTAAGGCACTGGCAAGAATTCGTGATTCAGACGTCTTTACTTTTATTTTTCAAAATATCATTTGCAGGTTTGGCATCCCCGCGGAGATAGTTTCCGACAATGGTAAACAGCTACAAGGAAAGAATATCGACTTACTGTTCGACACCCTCAAAATTCGAAAAAACAAATCCACCCCCATATACCCGCAGAGCAATGGACAAGCAGAAGCCACAAACAAAACTTTGGCACTTATCCTTAAAAAACAACTAGACGAGTACAAGGGGAGATGGTGTGAGCAGTTACATAACATTCTGTGGGAATACAGGACAACTCGAAGATCAGCTACTGGAGAGTCTCCGTTTTTACTCACGTATGGGGAAGAAGCAGTAGTCCCCACGGAAATTCTACTACCAACAACAAAGACAGAAGCATGGGAGAAGAACCTCACCACGGACATGATGTTGGAAAAGCTTGACGATCTCGAAGAAAGGAGAGAAGAGGAACTGCAAAGAATGGAAAATTACCAGCGCAGGCTAGCCAGAGAATATAATAAAAAAAGTAAAACTTAGGAATTTTGTATAAGGGCAGTATATGTTAAGTACTATTCCCCAGTATCAGCGAGAAAAGAAATGGGGAAAATTGGCACCGACTTGGGGAGGACCCTACGTAATACACGACATCGCAGGAAATGGCTCTTACTATCTGCGTAATTTGAAAGGGGAAACACTCAGGCACCCGTGGAATGCCAAATATCTTAAACCATACTACCCATAATCTACCACCTGCGTATGCATTTCAGAAGAAGAAAATTGACTTACAAGTCCACATGTTTCTATCTCTGATGGAGGAGTAACGCGCCTCAACTTTTCAATCAATCCAAACTTTCATCTTCAAGTGTCATATTCTACTCATTACCCATACGCATTTCAATTTACTCAATACCCATAACCAATACCATATGAGACACATGTATATACCACTCACATATCCATCCGTACATAGGGAGATCAACAAAAGAACGAAATATGAGTGTACATTGTAAACCATACCACATCTTAATGAAATATCGACACTATCGTTACCCCGTGGACGTAGGCCTTAGGGCTGAACCACGTAAATCATTGTGCATTTACTATTATTCAAAACTAGCATTATACTTTAATAAGAGGAATGTCCCGCACAAAGTGTGGATCATACCCACTGCAATATACCAGGGAATATCTCGCACAAAGCATACACATGCAATCTCTTGGAACTCTCCCATAAGTGTCTATAAGTGTATGACCAGGGGGTGACTTCCCACAGAACGAGATATCTGAGCAATATTATAAGCCGTGAACTCAAGGGAATATATCTTTGAGCGCTGGCTAGACCCCCACCGTTCAGAAATCCTCTGGCCAAGGAATTAGCTGGATGGGGTGATAGGTCACAAGACAATTCCGAGGATACCAACCTATGGAATTGCACGAATAATACACTTTCTCAAATTCCAAAGATCAAGATCCACGGATTACAAACACTATGAAATTACTTATTATATTAACTTGATTTATAAAACCAATAGATGCGAATTTAGAAAAATACAAATTCGAATTTAAACGCTAAAGTTTGATCTATTACACAGCAGTTGATTACGAGCCTAGCAAGAAAAGCAGCAAAAACGCCAAGAAGTCTAAGAAAATGAGATCAATCCCCAGCATACTAGATATGATCTACTGAGAAGGAGCATTATCCGCGGGTTTCTCCTTTAACGACGAAGGAAAACTACCACCAGAGGAAGGGCCAGAGGAACCTGAAGGGAGAACGGGCACGGGACGACGAGTATAACTCTTGGCTAGTCCATTGTTCTTCTTGAGATCCAACTCAATCTCACCAAGAGTCCTGTTAATCTCCTCTGCCAACTGCTTACGAGCCATGAAGCCTATATCTATGCTCTTCATCTCAGCCTGATTTATGGAAGTGGAAAGATGGTCCGCATTTTGATTGGCTTGCTTCAGCGCTTCCTCCTGGGACGAAGCCAGACCCGGATAGTAATTGACCTAGCTTTCCAATTGAACTACCTTAGCCTGAGCTTCGGTAAACTTATCATTCGCAGCTTGAAGCTGTCCTTGGAGCTCTGCGAATATTAGAAGAGGACAGTGAGTCATGACAAATACAACACAAAGCACACTCGATAACAAAGACATATACCTTCACAACGGTTAACCGCGGAATCCCGTGATTCTGCGGCATAATCATATTCATTTGATAACCTATTATAATCTACCTGCAGAAGATTATGAGCATACTGACTCGCGCTTAGGTCATTCCGAAGCATTGAGTTCGAATGATGATATCGGTTAACCTTATCATTCTTCGATTCCAACCCCTTGTTAAGACGGTGCATAGTCACCTCTAAGTTTTTCTCATGCTCAACCTGACGAGCCACATCAGCTCGAGACGCGTATAAGGCACGACTAAGAGCGCCAGATTCCGCCCTAGCGTAATTTCTTTCCTTAGCAAGACGTTGCATGTAAGCCCGCACATCAGAAGGATGGGAAGAACGCGCTTGCCGCAGTTCTTCCTCCATATCATTAAGCGTAACTTCTAGAGTGGAAATCCGGCCGCGGGCATTCTCAAGATTATCCCGCGTCCATAATAGAGCCCCGTTGAATAAATGATGGTCATGGTTGTTTTGATTTTGCAAATCTACCAGGAAAAACTTTTTCTTATGCCATTCTTCGTCCATAGCATTATGGACATCCGCACGAGCATTCCATTTTGCTGATTCACTCTTGAGTTTTTCAACTAACTCAGCGATACGGCCTTTTTGACGAATTCTCTCACCCCGAAGCCACATCAACTCAGGGATTCCACCCACTGAAGATAGTACAGCGGGAGGAGGGAAGAAGAAGATAACTTAGAACATATATGGAAAATCTAATAAGCAAAGAAGAGAAGGCACAGACCTAAAATAGACGAAGAATTCTTCTCAGCAATCTCTAACTTGACCTTAACCGAAGCTAGCTCAAAATGCAGCTTCGCTTCTTCCACGTCCTGCTGTTCCTTGCGCTTAAGAAGATCCTTCAGCTCTGCTATTTCCTCATCTTTAGCAGAGGCCGCAGCCTCAGCACTCGAAAGCATCCCTTCACGATGGCGAAGTTTCGCCTCTAGCTTAAGAGACTTAGCCTTGAAGAGCCGGTAAAGATTATGGTTACAATACTCACTCCGCATCATCTATTGATCAAAAAGGGAAATTAGTTCACATAACACATCTAAGTAAAATCGGAGTTAGAAAGAGCAGGACAAACCTCCAATAACCGCTGCTAAGGATAACTATACTGGTACCCATCAGCAATAGCTATCATACCAGCAACAGTAGAGGGAGGATTCACCACAAAATCAATCCCGCTGGCCACAAGATTCTGGTCCCAATATTCATCTACCACCTCCTCATAGTTTAGCTCCATATGCTTGCGAGTAAAAGAGTCCGAACTCTTTTCCCTTTCAACCACAGGGGCAGGGTGCGACACGACAAGCAAGTCCTTATTTTTAATCCAAGCCAAAATAGCATCATCGCCATCCGCGATCAAGGATTGCGAGAAATCACCTGAAGAAGAATCTGAAGACTTCCCACCAAGTGAAGCACCAGTCTTTCCTTGCACCAAATCCCCACCAGCAGCGGAGGAAGTGCCAACAAAACCCTTAGGATGAACCACCAAAACCTCAGCATTAGGTCCGCGTGGTGACCCACCCCCACAGCTACCTTTGAGAACATCTCAGTCATCACCAGGAGAAAGCAAATTGAAATCCAAAACAAGCCCCATAGCTGCGGCCATATCAAAAGATTGTTCCCTGGATAAAACCTTACCAAAGGAGAACTCACGGTAAGCACCCCCGTCCTTGTCACTACTACCAAGCGCAACCCCCTTGCCCTTGTCTACAATGGTCCGCTGCAGGCCAATGCCACTGTCCTCTGCGACCAGATTTCACCAACCTCAATACCCGCGGCCCCACTTGACTTAGCAGCACCCCGAGGCACGACACCACCACCACCACCAGTGGCCTGATCATCACCACCACCACCAGCGGCCTGATAACTATCACCTCCACCAACGCCCCCACCAGCAACACCATTTCCTTCTTGAAAGGGTGGAGAAGTCTCAATCCGCTCTTCCTCATCGGAAACATCCTCGTCCACATTCACTGGACTGTTCACATCCTCTAAGTGTGTAGAATCTTCGGTGGGAGAATTTGACGATTGCTTGGGATTGATTTTCTTCTTTCTAAGCACCTGTGAGACATAATAATAAAGAGCCATTAGTATCTCCTTATCGGAAAAGTCTCAATCCGCTCTTCCTCATCGGAAACATCCTCGTCGACATTCACTGGACTGTTCACATCCTCGAAGTGCGTAGAATCTTCGGTGGGAGAATTTGACGATTGATTGGGATTGATTTTCTTCTTTCTAAGCACCTGCGAGACATAACGCCCCCACCAGCAACACCATTTCCTTCTTGAAAGGGTGGAGAAGTCTCAATCCGCTCTTCCTCATCGGAAACATCCTCGTCCACATTCACTGGACTGTTCACATCCTCGAAGTGCGTAGAATCTTCGGTGGGAGAATTTGACGATTGCTTGGGATTGATTTTATTCTTTCTAAGCACCTGCAAGACATAATAATAAAGAGCCATTTGTATCTCCTTTCCTTGGCATAATCGACATTACTTAAGAAAACGAAGGGGCATATATACGAAGAAAACAAACAACACACCTTAACAACATTAGTATTCTGCGGAGCAGGGTTAGCATCGGAGATATCTTCGTCATCCGCGTTATCAACATCAAGATTGTAAGCAAAATCTATACCTTCAAAATTCATCTGCCAAGGGCAGTAATGGGCATAACGAGAAGGAGAGGCTTCGCAATAAAAACTGTCAGCAGTAGGCTGCCAACCATGGGGTCTGGGGACCCAACCATAGACCCACGGGCCAACAACTTCGAGAACAGTGGAAGACCACTCATAGTCATGATTACGCTTGATTATCTCATCAGCAGGAATAGGAAGACCTTCAGCACCAGGAACCCTCGCCATCTTGGAATCACTTACTTCACTCAAGATGCGAATTTCCCCCTTAACAGGAGCAATATTCCGCAGATTCACAGACCACGGCTTACGTGTCTTCCTGTTAATGTAATCTCCAAAGGACTTGTTGAAATTTCAGGAGTATACCACCCTTTCTCCTCTTCTAAGTTGGGGGTATAGCAGGTCATCATCGTTTGCCTTTTGCTACGAAGATAGCATTCTCGGAGATGAAGAAGATAATTTCCTGTCAATTTTTGCACCCCACGATTATGACTCTTCTTAGCAGTATCGCGGCTAGAAAAAACCCGGTAGTATAAATCATCACCAGCTTTATACAAAGGCAGCATCAAACCAGCCTCGAAAGCACACATGGTCATCAATAAATGAAAGGCATCGTACTGATAATTAGTAACCATCTCATAGGTTATATCTTTATCATAGGCGTAAAAGCGCACTTGGAAGTGCTGAAGACTGTGCTTCAATTTGAAGGCTTCAAGATCGATGTGTCTGAAAGTGAACTTCTTGTTACCCAAAGGTAAAGGACGAAAAGTAATAGCAGAGTCATCCTCGAAAGCGTCTCCCGTAGCATCTTCCACGGAATCCGCTACCTTTTTATTAGGAGGAACTACATCTCACGAAGATTCTATTTCCGCGGCCTTCCTCTTCGGAGCTGATTCTTAGATGACTTGCCTGAACTAGACACAGATGCAGGCGGAAGAAGATTAGTCCGCGGGGGAGGCATGGTGCAGAGAGGTTGCACATCTAGAAGTTCAATGCGCGGATTATGCTATTTCTTAGGAGACTCATCTCTAGGACGGTTCACGGTGTATCTAGACCCCTGTGGTGGATCACCTTTTTTGTGCGAAGGCCTCTGACCAGAGGACAAGGATGTTCGTCTATCCCGAGGATTACCCTGAATAGGAGGAGGCAAAGTTCCACCCCTGATATTGGAATCTCTCCGAGGAGATCTTTGAGGACTCGTCGGAGGAGTTTGATAAGGAACCCGCGGACGATCGGACATATATGCGTACACAAACACAAATAGAAAAGCAAGTCAGAGTCAAAGAAGATCGAAAAAGGAGAAAATCTCAAGAACAGCAGCAAATGTGAAGAAAACCCTAGGTTTCACCCACAACCATTTGATCCCTCAAGTTGTAACTCAACTCAAAAGAAGAAAAAGAGAATCAAAATGTAGCCGGTAAAATACACGGCTCAGCAGCGGCAACCTTCGATTCCATAATATGCATGGGATTAAAACCCATCATGATTCATCACCAGAGAATCAAGAACTCAACAGGGGAAAAAATGGCAAGTAAACAAGGTAAAAAATTCTACCTGAGTTTCAATAATTAAACGAAGCAGCAGCAGCAGCGACGGCACAGCAGCAGCGACGGCAGCAGCAGCAGCGGCAGCAGTACTGGTTGCAGAAGAAGTTAAGAAGATGAAGGAGAATGTGGGGCAGAGAATAAACAGAGAATATGAATTTAATTCACATTCCCTCATTTTCTTCTCTTTTATAGGACCAAAAGAAACCGTCTACTACCCAAGGGACAGTCATGGCTAGATATGGGAAACGTGCACAATAAATGCAGATAACTCATTTTTAGGAGAAGTTATGAAGAGAGAGATAAAAACTTACCATACGATTCTTCTTCTGACTATAGCTGGCGCCCAGTCACAAGAAGAGGGGAAAATTGTAAGTACACTTATTTATCTCCCTCACCACGTGTACTAACAGGCCCACGGAAGGCCACATCATAATGGTAGATGACACGTAGGGGCATCCATAGGATCTAGACGGTGTGCCATCTGTCGAGTTCAACGGTCGAAGATGAAGGAGCATCAAAGGAAGATATCCCACATAACACCAAAGAGATACTCTGCTACACTTTACCCCATCACGAGGTGAGGTATGATCAACGACTGGGGAAAGTCCAACTGACACAGACGTGACTGGGGAAGACTGACACCGCCTAGCTCACCTTGTTGTCCTTGGTAGCTTAATGTTGGTACCTTCGGCGGCCTTCCATTTTGCCTTTGAACCTCGGATACATCGACTATGGGTGTTGCTTCGGAATGCTCACCTTGTTGTCCTTGGTAGCTTAATGTTGGTACCTTCGGAGGCCTTCCACTTTTCCTTTGAACCTCGAATACATTGAATATGGGTGTTGCTTCAGAATGCTCACCTTGTTGTCCTTGGTAGGTTAATGTTGGTTCCTTCGGTGACCTTCCCCTTTTCCTTTGAACCTCCGATACATAGACTTTGGGTGTGGCTTCGGAACCCGTCAGTTGTTGTTGACTTGATATCGGTTCCTTCTTTGGCCTTCATCTTTTGTTTGGAACCGGCGCTTCCTCGAATCTTGCTTCCGAAATATCACCTGTGGATAGATCTCGTCTCTTAGTTTCCGCGAGTTCTTCTTCACATCTAGTCATTTCTTTCAATTCTTTCATTTGTTTTCTCCTTGCAAATTTAGTTTGTGGTCTACCGGGCGTATCTCCCTTTCTTGGATCTTCACTTGGTGCTATCCATGGGTGTGTAATTAGCCTTAGTTGGCTCAACAATACTTGTCGGCTAGCCGAGTTGGAACGTGAGTAAGCTTCATAGAATTCCTTGGCCTCCTTTGTAACCCATGGTGATTTTCCGGGATCTTCCGTAGGGGGGAGGTCGAAATATAGTTGCCTCCAAAATGGGTCAATAACACCAATAGGTATCACTCCTTCATACTTCACAAGCATATGACGACACGGAAGCCCCAATGAAGACATGTCAGGACAAATACACACATCACCCGGTTTTCCGTAATTTTTCTCATACTGCATTTGTCTCATCATATGTTTTATTGCCCAATGGGATACATTGAACTCTATTCCTTGGAGAAACTTAGTATATTTAAGAAATTAAGTCATCCTTTCCATTGAGCTTTTCTCAAAAGCCTTCTTGATCCTATCGATATCAGCCTTAAAGTGTTGCTCCATTGCCTCGGTGACCGTAACCACGTTTCCTTGCCCGGACTGGATGAGATCTTTAAATCTCCCATGAGAGGAATCTGCTATACTAGTTTCTTCATTCCCATAATGTCTATAAGGATTTTTCCACGCACGCACAAATTTTTCCTTGAACTTATCCAACCAATTATCCCGACAATATGAGACGGCACTTGGATACACTTCGTTATATTTGGCAATAAACATGTTCAATCTCTTTTCATACACGGTAAGAGATCAATAAACTTTCTCCCAATCCTTTAGAAATTCCAACCACCTTTTGTGATTTTTATCGTGTTATTTGTCGACTCGCTCTTTAATCTTTAATCTTTCCTCTTTCATTTTGTTCTTCTTCGGGTGATAGTTTCTCTTTGCGAACAACTTCCTCTAGTTGAGAAACCATTCTCTTCTTAATATCCGCCTTAGAGGGTTCAAACAAATCATGACAATGTTTTTTCACATTTTCACCTATATGATACGTACATAAGAATTTTTGTGCATCCGGATATACGTCGGATATGGCATTCATTAGTGCGTCAAATTGATCGGTTATGATGACCCTAGGAAATCGATTTTCTGGGAACAATAATTTCAATTGTCGCAATGCCCAATGATAATTGTAATCCCTCTGGTTTTCCATTAAACACCAATCCAATGTGAATGTTACCTTGTCCGATGTTTGCCCCACGATGTTCAACAACAGCATGTTGTATTTGTTTGTCTTGTAGGTGCAGTCCATCATAAGAACATCACAACACGTATGATCCAATTGTGAAAGCAAAGGATGCGAAATGAATATTTGAAGAGGCTTCTCGTCCGGACCTCTTTTAATGATACACGTGTATCTCTTCTTAAATTCTTGCATAACGGTCCTCCCTTCCCATTCCAACCTTCTAATGGTTGCTTATGCGCTATAAATTGTACTTATGGAAGAAACGTTTGCCTCATCCTTTTCCTTGAATCCTCTGAGAATCGCTCTTGGTTTGATACATGCTTTGGTCATTATCTTTACATCCTCTAATTGATGAGGTTTAGCTTCGCAACTACGGAGTGACCAACAAAATCTTTCGGATCTCGATGGTTATGACGCCCAAAACACACCGTATAATCCCATTCTTCTTCTTCTTTTCCTTTGTCTCTTAGATGGAATACAAGATTAAAGGGGCACTCATCCTTCCTCGTTTTAGTCTTGTATACCCTATTATCCTTCTTTTCATATACATAACCCTTTATCTTATGGTTATTCTTCTCCTTGTATTTTCCGTGTCGTTCACAAACCATCTCAAAACGAACATCTGAACCCTGTCTATTCCTCACTAAGATACACATGTTCTTAAGAGCCGTATCTTTTTCCCAAGCAATTTCTTCGGCTGGAGATTTTATTCCCTACATAAGGAAAACAATGGAAGATTATAAGGTTAGTTACAAGCAATCCCAACATAAAATTGTAAAAACTAGGTGAAAGCATTGTTTGGTAACATACCCGAGGCATTTTATAGTATTCGGACGTATCCCAAAAGAGAGGTTTGGAAATTGGATCGATGAATGTCACAACCTAAGGCATGAATAAAAATAAAATTGAATTAGTGTTCCGGCATTGTATGTTATTGAAATGCAATGCCGGGATTTCTAATGACGGCATTGTCGAGAAGTTAAAATATGTGCCGGGATTTAGTGCCGGCATACACGATAATTTACATTCAAAGCCGGTACTTAAGTTCAAAATATCAGTAACTCCTGTATGTTTTTCCTTGTAAATCCGGTATAGTAAATATGTAAAGTTCCAAACCGGTACTTACTGCCGGCTTATCCTATAATATACAAAAGAAGCCAGTACCAAGTGTCGGCATTTACGAAAAAATAAATGGGATGCCGGTTGTAGATGCATTTTACTACCACCTACATCCAAAGGATAGAAATCTTCTACTCGTGCAAAATGAAAGTATAGACATGATAATAGACACAAAGATATACGTGGTTCGGTATGATTACATACGTCCACGGGGGTGAAAGGATGAATCTTATTACTTCAATGTGTTACAATGATGTTTCTCTCACAAGTGAACTTACTTACAAAGTGAACTAGCTCTCAACTTTCCTTACTTCCTTTGATTACAAGTCTCTCTCCTCCTAATCTATCCTGCCTTCTTTTGGATACAAGCCCTTCTATTTATATGGGAGGATTCATACAACTAAACTAGGGTGTTGGTCACAACATATCTATCTTGAAGTCCTGTCATCGGGCCTGCCTGTGTCGTCCTTTTTTTCGTCATTATGGCCGATGTGCTTCGACCCCTCTATAGTTCCTAGTCCAAGGCGATCCGTTCGGGTGTTATCTTGGTGCAATTTCGCCCTCCCAACCTGTCGCCATTGCATCTGGACGATATGACACGTATCTTTTTATCCCTTTGACTACTATTCCTCGGTTGACCCAATACGTCTCGTCTTCTATCTTTGTCAGAGGCTTGTGGTCGAGTCTTGTCCGACAGCTGTAGAGTGATTATGCCCGATCCACGTGGCTCCTTGAATTTCTCGCCTTCCGGCCTCTATCCCATGCTTCTCGCCTCTTCATGCTTGGGTATCTCACAGCTTGAGATGTTGCCACCTAGACCTGGGGATAATTTACACCTACATTTATGCCCATTCTTTCGTTCGTGTGGCAGACACGAGTGGAAGAAAGTAGTCCCCGCTTCCCACGTCCTCGTTCATGCCGAGATTCCCTCCATGCATTCCCCCAGTAACTCCACTTTATTACCTGTAACCGTCGGCGCCGGTTACAACTTCTCTTCTTTAAATAGTCCAACTCTTATTCTCTTTTTTCTTCTTTACCATTTCTTTTTTAGCCTCTAGACGCTGCAACTTTTTCTTCGAGATTTTTCATCATCTTCTACCTCAGTAAATCTTTGTCTTCTCAATTTTGTTCATTCATCTCTTTATGTCCGAGTGGTGCAGTGGTTGTTGTTATATTTTCGTCGTCCCAACCTCCTTTATCGATTTCCGAGTTCTGTACTCTTCCCATTCATGGCTTCTTCTCCCTCGATGACT
Organism: Papaver bracteatum; assembly: GCA_023529315.1. Classification (NCBI taxonomy): domain Eukaryota; kingdom Viridiplantae; phylum Streptophyta; class Magnoliopsida; order Ranunculales; family Papaveraceae; genus Papaver; species Papaver bracteatum. The sequence goes on from JAJJWX010002877.1 coordinate 725,477, forward strand.
GAAAAAAGGTCCGTGGATGATGTTTTTTCTGAGAATGATGCTTTTTCCCTTGCTTCTCTGTTTTCGTTTGATAGTCCCTCTAAGTATGATAATCGCTCCATGAGATCTATCTTTCCCGATGATTCTCCTTCTATTTCGTGCAGGTCCGAGAAAAGGGTGAAAGATCTCTCTGATGAAGAGTTCATTGAGAAGTTTAAAGAGAAGTACGATCTTCAAAGTTACGAAGTTACCCTGATCTCGGTCCAAAACAGCCTCCTGAAGAAATCCGACATGGATAAGTATGAGCAGTCGGCCGACTGCGTGGTCATTACTCAGGGTCAGCTAGATCTAGGACTTCGTCTCCTTTTGTACAACCCCGATAGCCCTTTTTATTATGAGGTTCTCTCCCAGCTCAAGCCTTATCGCGCTCTGGATCAATGGACTGGCAACACTTTCCGCATTATGGATGAATGGAGAGCTCGCCTAGATGGTCACGGTTCTACCGCCGAGTGGTCGACCTACAAGCCCGAGCATGCTCCAGAGTATACTTTTGCCAATTTCCTTGTCAACTATCGAGCCGGTACCTCAACCAACGGTGATCTTGCCGGTTTTGCTGCCAGTGCCCATCGTCAGAGAACCATGCCCAAGGGTGTTGAGAGGATAATGATAGATGCTGATCCCATGGGACAAGGTTCTAACAGGCGACCCCTTCACACCAATGATCCAATCTATCCCCGAGTTCTTCTCCTGATCTTAGGTCCTATTTTACATGGTAGCTTTCCGTCGCCTTCATTTCCGTCTGAGCCCTTTCCTTTCTGGGTAGTTAACGACGACAGGGCCGATAAGGTATGTGTCTCCTTCTACTTTCCTCACTTTCCAACTTGCTGGCGGGTTGGCTATTTGTTGTCGTTAAATCTTCAGGGCGACTCTACCAAGTCTGCCGCATCGTCGAGGAAAAGAGGTACTAGCACAAGGTTTGAGGAAGACCAAGGGAAGGTAACAAACACGATGTTTTTATTATAAGTACATGTACTTGACCTTGTTTTTTGCCTTCACATGTTCTGACGAGGATCCTTGTGCAGAAATTCCCTAGGCGAATAAAGTCAAAATAGGACGTAGCGTACTGAAGGCGACGTCACCTTCAGTACGAGAAATGGTAAATATGCTAACTCTATATTTCCTTAAGTAGAATATAGATGCATTTTACTACCACATACATCCAAAGGATAGAAATCTTCTACTCATGCAAAATGAAAGTATAGACATGATAATAGACACAAAGATATACGTGGTTCGGTATGATTACCTACGTCCACGAGGGTGAAAGGATGAATATTATTACTTCAAGGTGTTATAATGATGTTGCTCTCACAAGTGAACTTACTTACAAAGTGAACTAGCTCTCAACTTTCCTTCCTTCCTTTGATTACAAGTCTCTCTCCTCCCAATCTATCCTCACTTTCCAACTTGTTGGTTCTTACACGGGTTGACTATTTGTTGTCGTTAAATATTCAGGGCGACTCTACCAAGGCTGTCGCATCGTCGAGGAAAAGAGGTACTAGCACAATGGTTGAGGAAGACCAGGGGAAGGTAACAAACACAATGTTTTTATTATAAGTACATGTACTTGCCCATGTTTTTTGCCTTCACATGTTCTGACGTGGAGCCTTGTGCAGAAATTACCTAGGCGTGATGATGATGAAGCCGATGTGGAGGAGATTGACCCCCAACATCTTAGACGTAATCCTCATAGGGGAAAGCATTTTTCTGCTAAGCCACAGCAAAGGCAGAAGCCAATTTTCAACATCCACAATGAAGATGACATATTCGGGGATGATTTATCGGATGACAAGGGCGATGGGAAGGGGACGAGCGAGAATGTTGGTCCTGAGGTGGTCGTTAATCCTGAATTGTCCGACAAGCAAGAGCCCCTGAAGGCGCCCGAGCTAGGAAATACTGTTAATGTTGAATCGGAAGTACTTCATCGTCTGCCCCAGATTACTGGTGGGTCCTCGTACGGTGTTGAAACTTATTTTAATGTCTCTGGCCTTATCATGAATTCTCTTGGAGCGCTGACTTCCCCTGACTTTGGTGCGTATACTGATGAGAAAATGCTTGCTGCCTGCCCCTGTATGGAGATATGGCTCAGACTCTTGATACAGTGGTGAGTGACTCTGCATGTTTGGGTGACGTCGTTCCCTTGGTGTATTCCTTTTTTCGTTCTAACTTATTTACTTGTATCAGATTCTTAATCGGGTACGGTTGGATGCCGCTAGTCGTCGTAGGGAAAAGCAGCTGGTGTAATCTCTCCAGCTTCAACTGCAGAACGAAAAAAGTCGCGCGCGCGAGATGGAAATCAAAATCGTCGATGCCCAAGGTATGTTGTAACTCCATAATTTAAGCTTAAGTTTATTGAGTTTATCGTGCCATTATCCTGAGTCGGGTATCCTTATTCTAGCCGAGATAGCTAGCATAGGTTTAGATGCTTCTTCAGAGTTTAGGATTATGAAAAGGAAGTGGGATATCGAAAAGGATTTAGTGGAGAATCTTTATCGGCGAATTGCGAATAAGTATGGTAAGATAGATCTCCAGGTCGGTGAGATCGAAGAGCTTCATGATGAATTAGAACGCTATCGTCAGTTTGAGTATGCCCCTGAAGAAATAGACAATTTACGGGCTCACTTAGATTCTTCCCAACACCTAGCTGCTGAGAAGGCCGTTCTGGTCATGAACTTAGAGCAACGGGTAGATGCTTTACAATTTCAGAACCGATACCTTTATGAAGATCGCCACCGAATACTGAGGGATAAAGATGTAGTGGAGCGAGCTAACCGCGATCTGACGGGAAAAGTGGGCGAATTCAACAAAGTGGTGGGTGAGCTAGAGTGGAGTAAATCGCAACTTTCAGTGATCCAAGTATCACGTAATCGGCTAATGGACGAGTGGAGAGAACATAAGAAGTACTGCCCCAGCAATGAGTTCAACGAGCAGCACTATAACGAACTAGCCATGAAATTGTCTAAAGTCGAGGATGAATTGTCCAAGTCGGTAGAATCGCTTCAGTCAGTGTTACCAGCCCTTTCAGGTCTTATAGATGATGTGTTGATGCCATTCCTTAAGATTAGATTATACTTTGTACTTGTGAAATTTCTAAACCTTATCCGATGAATAACCCGTGTTGTTGTGATTTTTTAGCCGAGCAAAATCGTTCCCGGGAACTGGATCTGGAGGTACGATGATTGAAGCAGGTTGAGGCCGATTTGGGCACCAAGTTAACTGATGTAGAGGCTGCCAATTTACAACTTACTCAGCATCTTGAGGATGAACGTGTCGCCCATGAAGATGAGATAGACGAGAAGGTTCAGTCGGGTATCGAGGAGTGGGTGGAGAATAAGCGGCGCGAGGTCGCGCAAAAGAGGGCCGACACCGTTCCTCCCAAGGCTTAAATTCCCCTTTTGTAGTGTTGTGTCACTAAATCTCCCCTTTCCATGAGTTGTAAATCGCTTTGAACACTTCTTCCCCGTTTTGTTTCCTATATACTGCTTGTTTGTTTTATACGGGGGTGCTGCGTCGCCGATGTTTTCTTTATTTCCGTTATACTTTATGTTCCTTGTGGTTTCATGACATTTTCCGCGTTTTCTTAATTGATGTATGTCGCTTTTCGTTCTAGCCTTTGTTCCTTATGTTATTCCTGCAATTTGTTGACCATGTGTGTTAGTATTTTAACCGTTTCTGTCGAACACACCCAACAAGGAGGGTCATCGGGCCCAATGCCATGTCCTTATTGGGGAATCTCATAACTATATCTTGGATTCTGTGGAAGAGTACTAGCCAACCTAATTCTAGGATCAATTATCCCAAGTGGTTATCTATCAATCAGTCTCGGGCAATTGGTCACAGCCACCTGCGATGGGGGTGACCTTTCAAATGTAAGTAGGCGACCTAGATGAGAAGACCTCGTGTCTTAACAACTTGCGGAATTGGTTTCCAACCACCAGAACCCTTAGGCTACCTCGGCACTTGCACACTGCCACTTCCCCGAGTACGAATAGCCAGGCGACTGTAAGGCACCTCGGCACTTCCACACTAGCTTTGCCCCGAGTACAAATGCCCATTCGAGTGTAAGTCACCTAGGCACTTCCACACTGGCTTTGCCCTGAGTACAAATGACCATTCGAGTGTAAGTCACCTCGGCACTTCTACATTTGCTTTGCCCCAAGTACGAATGACCATTAGTCACTCATTCCCCATCTCATACCCCTCGCGGTTTTACAGAAATAGAAGACAAGAATGCTCACCTTTTCACCGCGTCTTCGCTCATGGGTGGTAGAGTTTCGAATACTTGACGTTCCAGGGTTCGGGCTCTTCTGTTCCATTGAGCCTTAGTAGCCGATATGATCCCTCGCCTGCCTTAGATGCAATTATGTATGGCCCACCCCACTTTGGTGCTAGTTTTCCGCCCTTTTTGTCTCGCTCCCATTCAGCCAGAAATTTGAGTACTTGCTGCCCTGGTTGGAACTCTCTTGGGCGAACGCGTTTGTTATATTCTCGTTGTAACCTTATTTGATAGTTTTCCATTTTTTGTAACGCTATCTCCCTTGTTTCTTCCAGATCGTCGAGCTTTGCCAAAATTAGATCGGACGAGACGTTTCGTCTCCAAGCTTCTGTTCAAGTAGTAGGGATCATTCCTTCTGTTGGTAGAATCGCCTTTGTTCCGTAAGTAAGCATGAACGGAGAGAACCCTGTAGATTCCCTCCGGGTGGTTTTATATGCCCACAATACGTTGTATATCTCCTCACACCAGTCACCATATGCACCATCTAATTTCTTCTTCATGTTGTCGGTGATCGTTTTATTAGTGATCTAAGCCTTCCCATTACTCTGAGGGTAAATAGGGGTTGCTTTACTCTTCCTGATGTTGTACGTGTTGAATAACAGATCAATATTTTCCCCTTGAAATTGTTTACCGTTATCAGAGACGATGGCTGCTGGGATCCCAAAGCGGCAAATGATATGGTCCCAGATGAATTTGAAGACATCTTTGTCTCGGATATGCCTTAGTGGTGCTGCTTCTACCCGTTTGGTAAAGTAATCTGTGGCCACGATCAAGTATTTCCTTTGCCCCGTTCCTATGTGTAATGGTCCGATAATGTCTATGCCCCATTTAGCAAAGGGCCATGGTCTTATAACAGAGTTTAAGGGTACTCCTGGCGCCTGTATTTTCTTGCCGAACCGCTGACATTCTTTACAATATTTCGTCATTTCCTTTGCATCTTCGTTCATATACATCCAGAAGTAACCCATCGTATTTGCTTTGGCCGATAAGCTTCTCCCCAAGCTGTGATTTCCGGCGGCTCCATAGTGTAGCTCGTGCAAGATCATGTGGCCTTCCTATTTACTTAGGCATCATAAAATGGGGCCTAAGTAGGATTTCCTATATAAAATCCCTTCCCTTAGATCGTAGGCGCCTGACTTACTCTTGATTTTATTTATCTCGGGCCATCCTTTTGGTACCTCGCCTGTTTCTAGGTATCGGTGTATCGGCTTCCTCCAATCGCCCTCCTTATATCGCTCGGCTATGTTAATAGCCACATCGATCCGTACTTCTGGTGTTTATGGGATTGAGGGAGTAAGGAGCCTCATAACGCGAATGCCCTCTATGCTCGGGTCTACCAGCTGTGAGGAGATGTATGATAGAGCATCCGAGTGTCTGTTATCTTTTCGACAAATGTGGCAGAACTTAATACTCGGTATTTGGTTGATGTAAGACTAGGCGAGCTCCCAATACTTTTGCAATATGGGGTTGTGTGTAGCGTATTTTCCCGTAATCTGTCGGATCACCAACTGTGAGTCACTAGTTAAGCGAACTTCTTGTAGCCCCATTTCTACAATTATCTGTAAGGCATGGATCACCGCTTCATACTCGGTGAAGTTGTTTGTTGCCTTGAATTCTAGTCAGAACGAATGCACTATATTTCTTCCTTTCGGCGTGGTAAACACTAATCCAAGGCCCGATCCCTCTTTGTTTGACGCTCCATCGACGAAAACTTCCCATCTTGTAGGACTATTGGCTGCTAATAGGTCGGCAGGTTCTTCTCGTTCTTCCATCATCCCTGGTATATCTTCCACTTCGTCTTCATCACTAAGTGGGAAGTCATCTAAGAAGTAGGCCACTACCTGCCCCTTGATCGTCGTCCTTGTTTCGTATACCACATCATACTGTTTGATTAAGGCTCCCCATTTCGAGATTCTTCCCGATCGCCCTGCATTATCCAGGACTACTTCAATAGGCGATTTGGTGAGCACCCGTATACGATGAGCTTGAAAATACGTCCGGAGTTTAGAAGCGGAAAAAGCTAGTGCCAGAACCATCTGCTCCATTCTGGTATAGTTTTTCTCGGTCGGGCTTAGTCCACGTTCTCCTCTGTCTTGACAAATACTCCACTAATGGCATATGGTTTCGCTCCCAAGTATAGGGTGAGGATCTATGACGGCTCGGGCCTCTGCAGAACCGGGAGGCTGGCTAAGTGTAACTTGATGTTTTGAAAGGCCTATTCACTTGCATCCGTCCATTGAAACTGTTTTCCCTTCTTCAGGATGTCGTAAAAGGTCTTACATTTGTCCGACGACCGTGACACGAATCGCCCCAACGCTGCTATGCAGCCATTTAGCTTTTGAAATCCTTTACCATCGCGGGAGAATGCATTTCTAAGACATCCCTGACCTTCTCGGGGTCTGCCTCTATCCCTATGGGGGTGATGATATATCCCAGGAATTTTCCTGATATAACCCAGAAGTCTCATTTAGCGGGGTTAATCTTCATCTTGGGCTTCCTCATCGTCTGAAAAATCTCTCGAAGGTCTCGGACGTGATCCCTAGATCGGCGCTAGCTCGGCGACTTTTGACTAACATATCGTCTACATAAACTTCTATGGTGTCGTGAATCTTGTTTTCGAACATGTCCCCCACTAATCTCTGGTAAGTAGCACCAGCGTTTTTAATTCCAAATGGCATCTTGGTATAACAATACAACCCTCTTGGTGTGAAAAAGGAGGTATGCTCTTGATCCTCGGGCGCTAACGGTATTTGTTTGTAGCCCATGTATCAATCCATCAACGTCATCGCCTCGTACCCGACTATGGATTCTACTAATTGGTCTATGCTTGGAAGAGGAAAGTTGTCCTTCGGACAAGCCTTGTTCAAGTCACTAAAGTTAATACATATCCTAACTCCTCCTTTTTTCTTTGGTACCACGACCATATTAGATATCCAATGTGGGTAATGGGATTTCCTGATTATCCCGGATTCCCACAACTTTTTCAGCTCGACCTCGACCGCTGCTTGTAACTCTGGTGCGATTTGTCTCATTTTTTGTCTAACGGGTCCGAACCTCGGGTCAATCTTCAAATGATGGCAACAGACCTCCGGGTCGATCCCCTCTAGATCGTATACTTCCCAAGCGAACGCATCTAAGTTTTCTTTTAACACCATCATGAGTTGACTTGTTTGTTCATCCGAGAGTAGCGTCCTGATCCTTACTATCTTCGGCTCCTCCATCGTCCCCAAATTCACTTCTCGAGTCGGCTCAACTGTCGAGAAATTAGATTTATTCCCCTTGAATGGATCCGTCCCCTTTAATTGCTATAAAGGGTCTTGCTCTTGGGTTTCGCATGCCATGGCTGCTTGTGAAATAGTTTCCCCCAACTCTTCTACAGCTTTAACCTCTCAGGATTTGTTCTTCCCTTGTCTTTGTCGAGCTCGCCGACCTTCATTAATTTAGGCATCAACCAGCATGCATTGTCGTGCCGCTTGGGAATCGCCCATAACTTCAGCTATTCCCTTGTAGGTAGGGAACCTTAACCTTTGATGATAGGCCGATGCCACTCCTTTAATCCCAGCGATCCATGGACGTCCGATAATTGCTTCATAAGGCGAGGCGACATCGACCACACAAAAGGTGGTCAGAGTGTCAAGGTAACCCCCACCATCTGAAACCCTCAGTGTTACCTCGCCCTTAGGGATGGTAATTGTGCCGTTAAAACCGTAGATGCGATATGTCAAGGGGACGAGGATGTCGTCTGATAGCTTCATTCTCTTAAACGTGTCGTAGAAAATCACTTAGACTGAACTTCCACTATCTATGAGAATTCTTCTTACTCCCCATCTCTCAATCAGTAATGTGATGACCAAAGGATCACTGTGTGCTTTCCCATTTGCTGGGACATCTTTGGCCGAGAACGAAATAGGTTACGTCATCCAAGGTTCTATTGGTAAGGTCTTAGCTACACTGAATATTTCCTTGCCATTGCGGTCCCTTTTGTGAATCCTTGAAGTGATAACTGGTCCGAAAGTGTAGTCTTGTATAGTGGAGTGTGAAATGGTATTAACAAATTGGGTTGTCCTGTCAATGCGGACTTGATGGACCGGCGCATCGGGCTCTACCGCCGACTGGGATGGATGTAGGACAAACTGTCTCAGGTACCCGTCTCGGATGAGGTGTTGGACGATATCCTCCACTTCTCGATCATTATTAGTGGAATGGCCCCTATACTGATGGTACTGGCAGTAGTCGGGGTGGCCTTTGGTTTCTTGAAACTAGACTCCCCTTGATGCTGGGTAATTGATATCGTTCTTATTCTCGACTTCCTTGAATACTTCTTCCAAATGAGCGTTTAAATGGGTGTACGATCGGGATTCTTGCCTAGGCCTCTTCCCTTTGGCCACCCATTCTTTCTTCTCATTACCTCTTGGTGGAGGGTCTGATCTCTTCTCGGGTCGCCTAGCCGGGCTATCCATAACCGCCTTAGTCTCGGCACCCGCTTCAGTGCTAGCTTCTTGTATTCCCCTATCTCTCGACTCATCTTGGATTTTTTCTAGGGCGATGAAATGTTCTTGCATTCTTCGCATCTCCTTTAAGGTTTTTGGCTTTTCAGAGAACATAGCTACCCAGATGGGGTCCGATCTTCCCAGTGCATTTTCAAATCCAAAGATAGCTTGGTCCATGGGTACCTTTCCAATTTCAGTACACAACTTCCTCCACCTATCGGTCAAGGTTCTCAAGGGCTCTCTGAACCTCCGGGCGAGAATGAATAGTTTGTTCATTCTTGGCCGAGGTCGGCTGTTGTGCATATAGGTTTCAAGGAAGGCCTCGACAAGTGTATCATAACCGTCGATTGATCCTGGTGGGAGTGAGTAAAACCAATCCCTCGCCTCGCCTTCTAAACTGGCCGGAAAGAATTTACACATGACCACCGTGTTACTTTTCCATTGAATCAATGACATAGTATACATTTTGAGATGTTCGACCGCATCCCCTGTTCCGTCGAATCTAGAAGGGAATGTTGGCAATATACATTTTGGTGGGAACGGCATTTGTTCGAGTTCTTGGGAGAAAGGCGTCTTCTCGGCTTCACTCATGATTTCCGCCAATTTGTTCTCTTCGTTATTCCCTGACAGTTCCTTGATCTTTGCTTCCAACTCTTTGAGATTGGATTCTGTTGCTTGATCATGTCGTCCGTCCCTTCCTCGCCTTTCCTCATCAGTGGACGAGTCCTCGGGTGGTCCATATATTTGCGGGGGGGGGGAAGGGGGGAAGGCGTATGGGAGGTGGCGGTGGTTGATCCGATCGTCCAAACTGATTAGGGTTGGTCGGCCCCATCATAGGTGGTTATTGACCTGATCGTCCATGATGACTCGACGTTCCCCGGCTGGACGAACCTCTTGATCTAGTTTGCTGATTCCTCAACTGATAATTTTCGAACTCTAAGGCGAGATCCGCTGCTGGAGCTCCCTTAATGCCGCTTCTTGCCTTCTTTAACTTTCTAAAATGGCTAAGAGTGTCGGGTCTGTGATTTCATGGCTAGAGTGTCCGTTAGGGTGGTGTGGCCGAGTTTGTAATTGCATCGACATTGGTGGTGGGGGTAGTATCGGACCAGCCGCGTGGATGGGAGTAGGGCCGACGTTGCTCGCTGCTGATCGCCCTAACTGAATCTTCCTGAGACGCTCCTTCTCTCTCCCTAAGGCTTCCTGGTACTCAGCTTGTTGCCTTGTTCTTTGTCTCTGATCCTGGGCTTCAAGTGCTTCCTCATCGTCCTCTGTATCAGAATCTGTGAGTCCATCAATTTGGTAAACTCTCCTATGATTCAGGATGACCTGGTCCAAAGGTAGGGTGTCATCATTTCGCCCGAGATCCACTCCCTCATTAATAGTTTGCATGCCTCGTGTTGCTGCCCTTGATTCCTCGAGTGGTGGTTGTCGAATGCCCTCTTGCCTTGGCCCTGTTACCCCTGTTTGCATGTGGCTGCTAGTCACTGTACGATTCCTTAACGTCCTTCCCTTCCCTGAGGTGCTAGCCATCGGGTATGGCGCGCGGTGAGCCGAGTGTCGTCCTTACGTACGTCAGCAAATACAAAGAACACCTTACTTTGACCTAATATTTGGGGAAATAAACATTCAAAAAAGGTGAAACAAATTCAACTTGTCACGAAAGCTTTCATTAGGCCACAACTCGCAGATATAAGGCCTACTCCTGTTATCAAATGGGCTCTGCCTGTCTATCCTATTTTGACTTTATGCTGACTCTAGTACGCTACGTCTATGTCACTCCGTACGACGTCGCTTTCAGTACGAGGAATGGTAAATATTTTGAAAGGTAAATATTTACCATGCAAATATGTTGACTCTACATGCAAAATAGGACGTAGCGTAGGGATAATTTACACCTACACCGGTATTTAAGTTCGAAATTACTAAACTCCTGTATGTTTTTCCTTGTAAATCCGGCATGGTAAATATGTAAGGTTTCAAGACGGTACCTACTGCCGGCATACCCCATAATATACAAACTAAATCGGTACGAAGTGCCGGCATTCACGAAAAAATAGAGAGGATACCGGTATTTAAGTTCGAAATTACTAAACTCCTGGATGTTTTTCTCGTGGTACCGGCATAGTTAGTTAAGAGTGAACTATGCCGGTTTGAATATTCCATGGAATATTCGGTGGTAGGTAAAAAGTATAACTACATACCGGCATCCACAGTTGGTTTGAATACTACGCCGACAAAGTTTTAAAAATGGGGGATATCAGGAACCGGCATAGAAAAGAGTATGAGTACCACGCCGGTGGTGTTAGTTCCGGCGTAGTTTTCATTCTACGAGTGTGACGGTACTAATCTTTTTCAGAGAAAAAAATGGCGGTTTGAAAAGGTAAAATCAAATTTTCGACCTCTTTGAAGCATTACCTGTGTGTTGGGGTTGCTTGTATGCTGTACATGTTTACTTTCTTGGGTTGGTTCTTCACAAAACACTTCATGCTCACGAAAATCATGATCCAAGGGTGTTGGTTCATCATATAACTCCAATTGTGAGGTGTTATCATTAACCGAAGATTGAAGATATGATTGTTGTTGTAGTTAAGCTAAAGATTCTGCAGCTGCAAGTCTCTCATCACAATCATCTTTCATTTAAAAAAAAAATTCCACTCAAAAATATTTTTCCCTTCTTCACTCTCAACTAACCCACACAAATTCAAATAAAAATAAATACACACTAATTTATCCCCCAAATACTTAACATTTTTCAAATTCTAATTAATCACTAATCCTGATTAGTGGGGGCTAGATTAGGAATTAATAAAATAATTACATAGGGGGTCACCCAGAATTGCTATTGGGACACCATTTTTGTCCTGTAGCTATATCCCCAAATTAATAAAAGTATCCCCCAATTGCGCGTTCTAGATTAACTCACATTTTAATTTTACCAAAGACAATAAATTCAGAATTTTAATGTGCATTGGTCACTCATTTATTTGGGAGTTATTCCTCCCATTTAATGTCAAACCGATTTTTTTTAATTCTAAATTAAATGTCCTTTAACTTAGCTCTTAACTTAATCATTTTATAATGAAATTCCTTTGTCAGATGTTCATCCTTTGCATAACTCTATTCTCAATGTATGATTCACTATTGTTTTAGTTGATTGAGATAATTGTTGTTAGCTTTTCCCTTTAATTTTTTTTTAACATCAATGGATACATCGAGTTTGATTTCTCTTTGTTTCTTTACATTAATATTGTATTTTGTTATCTTAATTTTGTTTTTTCATTTGCAGTCAAAAGATACCGATCAGATATGTTGTCATCTATTCATTTTTATCTTATGTTAGTTTTTTTTAATACCATACCATTTAATTTCTCTTTGTTTCTATTTTTTATTTTCTATGGACAAGAAATTGTCCAACCAGACTTTGACTTTTCAGGCCAAAATCAGAGAATTTACATGGAGTGAAAATAAATGACGAAAAAAACGATGGTTTCATTGTTATGCACCCTTAACTTGGATCGGTAAATAACATTTTTTAACTGTATTGCTACTGTTGTTGGAGAATTCAAACTCTTAGTTGGACTAGAGTCGTGTACATGTTGGTATCAAATGGATTAAAGTTTCTTGATTATATTTGTTATTCTTCTAGAGTTCGGACAATGGTGTATTTCTATTTGGACGGAGATCTACAATTTAGACACATAAAAGACAGCCCAGATTAAGACACAAATTTAAGTTATTCAATTATATTTATGGCATATAAAATATGATCCAGATTGAGCTACATATTTAAGACTTTAAATATATATTTTAGGCTTATAAAGAAGGGTCCAGATTAATTCACATATTAATTTTACCTAAGATAATGAATATAGACTTTTAATGTGCACTGGTCACTCATTTATTTGGGAGTTATTCCTCTCACTTAATGTCAAACCGTTTCTTTTATTCTAAATTAAATGCCCTTTAACTTAGCTCTTAACTTAATCCCTTTTATAATTAAATTCCTTTGTCAGATATTTATCCTTTGCATAACTCTATTCTCAAGGTATGATTCACTATTGTTTTGGTTGATTCAGATAATTGTTGTTAGCTTTCCCTTTAATTTTTTGTTTAAAATCAATGGATACATGAAGTTTGATTTCTCTTTGTTTCTTTTCATTAAAATTGTATTTTTTTATCTTAATTTTCTTTTTCCATTTGCAGTCAAAAGATACTGATTAGATATGATTGTCATCTGTTCATTTTTATTCTTATGTTAGTGTTTTTTTAATACCATACCATTTAATTTCTCTTTGTTTCTATGGACATGAAATTTTCCAATTAGACTTTGACTTTTTCAAGCCAAAATTGGAGGATTTACATGGAGTGAAAATAAATGACGAAGAAAACGATGGTTTCATTGTTATGCCCTTAACTTGGGTCGGTAAATAACATTTTTTAACTATATTGCTACTGTTGTTGGAGAGTTCAAACTCTTAGTTGGATTAGATTTGTGTACATGTTGTTATCAAATGGATCAAAGTTCCTTGATTATATTTGTCATTATTCTAATTCTTTGTATCATGTGATCACCTTGAAATTACATCACTTCATATTTATAACTTTTTAATGGTTTAAAAAGTGAGTATTTGTGTATCTTAAATTCTTCATGCATAGTCAAATAATGGTTGTATGCAGTTGACGTCAAAAAATGGTTAGCAAACCATCTTTTAATTTGGGGAGATTGTTTTTAATCAATGAAGAAATCGGTTTAGGGAGCAATGCAGTGATGCAAAATGTCTTTTTGTAGTATGCGTCATTATACCTATATGTTTAGACTACACAAATTGTCATTCCATGTATTTTATCATTGACGCAAATGAAATTTTTTTGGTTTCCAGAAAGGTACAAGTCTAATTTTTTCTACAAGATGTGGTTCATATGCACATATATGATTTCATGACCAAATTGTCGAGTTTTCTAAAGACTATCTTGGTTTAAGAGAGATTAGTGCATAGGAACCCATCTAGATCTTGCATCTAAACATACCATGACTAATACTTGATACATCACGTACCTATCTTTTATTCTAAGCATATCATTTAGTATTTGAGCTTCTTCTATTTCATCGAAGATACCGACTATCTATCCAAACTCTTATAAATATCTTACACTTGGTAGAAGTCAATTAAGGAATATTTTAATATTCAGCTGTAATGTCATGTTCATTTTGTGCTAGCAATTATAAAATTATGGTTGTTTTAGGTCTCTTATGTACTCTTCGGTCAAGGTGTAATATCAGTTCCATTTGTAACTTTTCATATCATTGGTATTTAGATTAAGTCTCTTATTTACTTTTATGTCTAAAACGCATATGCTGACAAAGAACGACTCTCTTACACATGTATCATTTATCGGATTTCTTTTATTTGGATCTGCCATTTTATTTAATGCGAGTCTTTTATTATTTAGTAAGACAATAAATTTGTGTTATTGATTTGCAAGGAAAAGCATACTGGACATATGATGTATGCAATTTCATCACGCGCATCACTTCTCACCGCTAAGAGAGATTCAATTCGCTTCACATCACTAATATCCAAGGGAATGATGTAGGATTCGATGTTTTACATTTTTTTTTTGCTAGGTGTTTTTCAGATGTTAGTTTAAACCATAAATGTATAGTCTTTATAAGGAGGCTTCATAGTATAGTGTAACGTCTCCCAGACCTAGAACATTGTGGGGAATGATGATTGTCAATTTCCATATTTATGCAAATGACATGTTTAATGGCCGTAAAATGACGGACCGTAAATTATATTAACCAACGGATTAATTTTTTTTACCACAGGTTCGAGTATTACTAATGTGTAACCAGGCCAATTATACATTGATACAAGAACGCAGTCAATATTTGTTTTTGAAAACAGTCAGCGATTCCAAGAATTAATGCAGATACAACACTTTTTAGGGATATGAAAGAAGGGTTCCCAACTTTGATTAAATATTTCAAAAATTCGAAAATAAATTGCACTAATTTATTTTTAACACAAAATGACAATCAATTTAAAAATTTAAACATAGGTCATATATAACCAACACCAAAAACAACTCATAGCCTCGTGCCGTTACGGCACGGGTCATATCCGAGTAATTACATACATACCCCAAAGTGACTACCATCCACCAGTGTCTGCTTTTAACTTCTCCTAATATCTAGGTAGTAACCCGTGTTCCGCACCGGGTGTTGGTTTTTCCCATCCGGTTCGGATTTTGTATGAAAGAAAAAAATGGATATATTTTATCCTTGGCCAAGATATCAGCAATGTCGTAACTCGTAAACGCAACAATATCTGGAAAAGTGTGCAGCTCAAGGACTTGGTTTTTCCCAGTGGAGATACTATAGATTTTCTAAAAAGACTGCGGAATTATATTGCTAGTCATGATGCGAATGTCAGTGTTGGAGATTTCATTTTCTATAGATTAGGGGTTGTTATTCAAAAAACGGAGCACAGCTTGATGCTCGGCTCCCTTCCAGTTACCTGCAAATTTCTCATATTTCTTTGTAAAACTAAATTCAGAATACTACTTTCACAAAAATTGAAAAGTTACTTATTTTGAAAAAAAAAATAAACATATAATTTATATACATCCAATGGCTTTTTCCAATGTTTTTTTTTTTAACATTTTGGTGCTTGTTTTTTTATTTATCCTATAAATACGACACGAGCGCAAGATTTTTCTTCTCAACAACTTATTTATTGACATCTCTTAGAAAAATTGTATAACCTGGTGAATGTACCAAAATTGTTTCTCTATTCTTCCATCATTTTCTAACAGTTGAACATCACAAATAGCCAGTGTTAGGGTTCTAGACCTTTAGCACTGGAGAGATGAATTAAAACACACGAAAAGAGCCGGATAAACCCTTTGAATTGGGGGTCAGCCACCAGCTCAATGAAAGAAAACTAGGTTTAACTGAATTGTTGTATTAATTGATGATCCTTACGTAAACATGGCTAGAATATTTATATGTAGCATAACTTGTTACCCAAGTTGTAGTAATTTAAAGGAAACTAAAAGACTTCTAACTAAACTAGATGAATTAAAGGAAACTGTCTAACTAAGGAAAGTAATAACTAAACATGGAAATACTAAATAAGGCAGTAGAGAGTAAGGTGTTGGTGCTGCAACATCCCATCCCGCCTGAAAAACGACTTGTCCTCAAGTCTGAAAGTCTGGAAAATGATCGATAGTCTCATCCGCATCTTCCCAAGTTGATTCATCACTTGAATGATCTTTCCACTTGATAAGCCATCTAGTACCAGCAATATTCCCTCTTTTGAACATCTTTCGATCCAGAATTAACTCAGGTTCCCATTTTTCATAATCCACAGTAGTTGGTAGATCAGATTTGAGAATAATGGAAGAACCAAGTTTCAACTTTAATTGAGAAACATGGAACACTGGATGTATGCGACTAGATACCGGCAGTTCCAACTTATATGCCACCGTGCCAATTTTTTCAATAATACGAAATGGTCCATAGAATTTTGGAGATAGATTAGAGAAAGACTTGTCACGAACTGTTGTCTGACGATAAGGTTGAAGGCGAAGGAAAACCCAATCACCAATATCAAAAGAACGTTCAGTCCTATGCTTGTCTGCATAGTTTTTCATCCTAGCTTGAGCATCATGTAAATTAGAGTGTAGAATTTTCAGAATATGATCTCTTGCTCTTAACAAATCATCCACAGCATGCACAAGAGTTGTGCCAGGTTGATAAGTTGAAATTGTTGGTGGAGCACGACAATACAAAGCTTGATAAGGAGTCATCTTTATGGCTGAATGATAACTCGTGTTATACCACCATTCAGCCCACGGAAGCCATTTAAACCAATCTGTTTGTCTGATTCCAGTAAAGCATCGCAGATAACATTCTAAAGTTCGGTTAGTTACCTCAGTTTGGCCATCCGTTTGAGGATGATAAGCTGAACTTCTACAAATTTGAGTATCTTGTAAAGTAAAGAATGCCTCCCAAAAATTACTCATGAAAATAGGATCTTGATCACTAGTTATTGTTTTAGGCATACCATGAAGGCGAACAACTTCTCGTACAAAGACATCAGCAATGGTGGAAGCAGAATAAGGGTGTGATAATGCTATAAAGTGAGCATACTTAGATAGACGATCCACAACCACTAATACGGAGTTCTTTCTATTTGATAATGGAAAACCATCGATGAAATCCATAGAAATATCAATCCAGACATCAGTAGGGATAGATAATGGATGTAGTAGTCTAGGAGGAGCTGAAGCTTCATACTTATTGCGCTGGCAAATATCACAGTGTTGTATAAATGTCTTAACCGAAGATTTCATACCCTTCCAATAAAAGTTTTGCTGAAGACATTTATATGTTCTTAAATAGCCAGAGGTTCCACCGACTGGAGTTGAATGGAACTCATGAAGGAGTTTATTACACCACGCAGAAGTAGATGCCACAACAATACGATTTTTAAAGCGTAAAACTCCATCAACATATGAGTAATTACGTTTATATCTTGGATCTTGACGTAATTGCTGAATAAGAACTCCAAATACAGCATCTGCATGACATTCTTGAGTAATTTCATGGATTCCAGAAAAAATGGGAGTTGAGATGGACAATAGTTGAGTGTTAACCATTCTCGATAAAGCATCTGCAGCCCTATTTGCAGCTCCACATATATAGATAATTTCATAATCATACCCCAATAATTTAGACAACCATTTTTGTTGTTCAAGAGAAGACAATCTTTGCTCAAGGAAATATTTAAGACTTCTATGATCAGTGTAGATTTTGAAATGTCTCCCAAGCAAATAAGGTCTCCATTTGTTTACTGCAGAGACAATAGCAAGCATCTCCTTATCATAGACCGACAAATTCAAATTCTTACTTGTTAAAGGTTTGCTGTGATAAGCAACAGGCTTGTTAAACTGCATCAAAACTTCTCCTAATCCATTGCCAAAAGCATCACATTATAAAAAAAATTCTTTTGTAAAGTCTGGGTAATGTTAAAACTGGAGTGCTTGTTAAAGAAGACTTAAGCTGATTAAATGCTGTTGTAGCTTCTTCAGACCATTTGAAAGAATCTTGTTTTAACAACTTAGTGATTGGAACACAAATTTTGCCATAATCCTTCACAAATTTGCGATAGTAGCCTGCCAACCCTAGGAAGCCTCTAAGATCTCTAATTGTGGAAGGAATATGCCAATTCTTAATACTTGAAATCTTGTCTTCTTCGACAGCAACACCATCAGCTGAAACTATATGACCAAGATATCCAATGGATGACTTTGCAAAGTCACACTTAGATTTCTTTAGAAATAACTTGTGTGTACGTAGTAAATCAAACACAATCTCCAGATGCTTAAGATGTTCAGATAAGGATTTACTGTAAATCAATATGTCATCGAAAAATACCAAGACAAATTTCCGAAGGTAAGGACGAAACACATCATTCATCAAACTTTGAAATGTTGCGGGTGCATTAGATAATCCAAAGGGCATTACTAAAAATTCGTAGTGACCATCATGTGTTCTGAAAGCCGTTTTATGAATATCTGCAGCAAATAATCTGTCAATTAACTCATCAACAACAGGAATTGGAAACCTGTCCTTCACAGTAACTTTGTTAAGTGCCCTGTAGTCAACACACATACGCCAACTAGAATACTTTTTTTGAACTAATAACACAGGAGAAGAATAAGGACTAGAGCTTTGACGAATGAAACCAGCTTGTTTGAGTTCAGATAAAATTTTCTCAATCTCAGCCTTTTGAAAGTGTGGATATCTATATGGACTAACATTTATTGGTGTTGTGTTAGGAAGCAAAGTTATGCGATGATCATGAGCTCGACAGGGTGGTAAGGATGTAGGAGACTCAAAAATATCTGAATAACGCAAAAGTAATTCTAAAACAGCGATAGGTACCTCATCAGAAGTTGATGTTGACAAAGTAGGAGTAAGCCGAAGAAGAAATCCATTGGGTGCACAATCCAGAAATTTTTGCAGTGGAGAGCTGTCCAGTAACATAATGGAAGATGAAGAATTTCCAACCAACAAATATTCAGTATTATTTAGCTGAAATCGCATATGTAGTTTGGTAAAATTCCACATAATTTGACCCAAAGTTTGAAGCCATTGAACACCAAGAACAACATCGCAGCCACTAACAGGCAAGAGATAAAAATCAGTAGTGAATTTGTAGTCTTGTATCTGAAGAGATATATCCGTACAAGAACCACAAGTGTCTAGAAAACCACCATTACCAACCATAACTTGTAACGCAGCACCACTAGATTTAGGAGAAAAACCATGTTTCTTAGAAATTGATGGATGTAAAAAATTATGAGTTGATCCGGAGTCAATGAGAACTGTAAGGGGTTCTCCCTGAATATAGCTTGTGACTCTCATAGTTTTAGGAAAAGAAGAGCCTAGAAGAGAATGAAAAGAAATTTGAGAATCCTTAGGAACCTCAACGTCATTGTGAATTTCTTCTGTAACCTGGAGATCGTCTTCCTCTTCAGCAATATTGGTAATCTCATCCATGTCAGAAGCCATATCCAAAATTAATAATCTTGGCTTATGACATAAGTGACCCGGTGTATAGAGTTTATCGCAATTAAAACATAAGCCTTTTGCTCGTTTTTCCCTTTGCTCTTCTATAGATAACCTTTTAGCTCCTGGAGGTAAAAAAGATTTATTGTATGGGGTGGGTTGTAAAGTGGCAGCGGGTCTGAACTGAGGAGGACGATAAGGTTTCCTTGTAGAAGCCTTATTAACTGCTGCATAAGCTTCTTCTTGATGAATGGCTTTAGTAAAGGCCTCAGTTAAGGTTTGTGGTGCCAATAATTTAACTATAGTGCCAATGTGAGGTTTCAAAGAATGGATAAAATAGCTGATCAAGAAATCCTCAGGAAAATCAACTAAGTTCAATAAATGTTCGAACTCAGGGATATGTTCACGGACAGTACCTTTCTGTTCAATAGTGCTTATAGCCAACCTAGCATCCACGAATTTTGCTGGAGAAAATCTTTCACGAACCAAAGTACAAAATTGGTCCCATGTAGTAATCGCAGTTTGAGTTCTTCTCCATCTAAACCACTGGTTTGCCTCACCTTTAAGGTGTGCAGCGGCAAGAGTAAGTTTAAGAGCATCAGATGCATTGTAAACATCAAAATATTGATCAGCATTGAAAATCCAGCCATCGGGATCGTCACCAGAAAAGTTAGGAAACTTGATATTAGGGCGTAGCTGTTGTTGTTGACCATGATTTGGCGGCGGCGGTGGTGGAGGAGGTGGTGGATGGTTTGCAGTTTCAGGATGTTGTCGGAGTAGGGGGGACAATTTCTCGAAACATATTGCGGAAAGAGTTTTCTATGGTTGTAGCGAGAGCAGTACGGTCTTGTTCCCGAAGTAACGACTTCTCTGCCATCTTCTTCTTATGAGTTTCTTCATCGCGGGCATGAAGGTTAGTAATAGCGTCAACAAGATTGTCAACCTTGTCTGCTAAGACTTCAATACTTTCGTGCACGGTTTTCAGATTTTCGGTGTAAGACATTGGAAGGAAAAGAAGAACCCTAAAAAAAAAAAATTGGTGGATTTTTTTGAGATTGAACTGAACCTGCTCGGATCCAGGTGTTAGGGTTCTAGACCTTTAGCACTGGAGAGATGAATTAAAACACACGAAAAGAGCCGGATAAACCCTTTGAATTGGGGGTCAGCCACCAGCTCAATGAAAGAAAACTAGGTTTAACTGAATTGTTGTATTAATTGATGATCCTTACGTAAACATGGCTAGCATATTTATATGTAGCATAACTTGTTACCCAAGTTGTAGTAATTTAAAGGAAACTAAAAGACTTCTAACTAAACTAGATGAATTAAAGGGAACTGTCTAGCTAAGGAAAGTAATAACTAAACATGGAAATACTAAATAAGGCAGTAGAGAGTAAGGTGTTGGTGCTGCAACAGCCAGTGTTGCTCCGTTCAAGGAGCTCAATTTCAACTTCATATTCAAACATATTTTTCGTACATCTTATATGTTTTATTTATTTTTATAGTTGTTTGATTATCTTCTCCCTTTCCAGAAGCTTTTGGCAGCCATCTCTACGTGGCCACTAATCCAAACTTTACTTTTCGAGAAAAGAATTTGCTATTAGCCACACCTGGTCAGAAGAATTATAAAGGGATTTGCAACCATTGGCAAAGAAGGTTGTTATAACTAAGGTAGTTTTTTACTATTCCTCAGATAATGCCTTTATTTCATCTTCTCTGATAGCTGCATTGTTTCCCAATTTCATATTTTCTTCTATAGTGAGACATAATCTATCCTGGATTCATGTTGTAGTTTGTTGAGGTTGTTTTTTTTTTTTTTTTTGATTGGTAAAGAATGTTATGTTAATGTTAGTTTGTTAGTGTTTGAGCGGAGACTCGAACCGCTGACCTCTTGTTTGAGAGTCAGGCTCCTGGCCAACTGGGCTAACACCTGTTGAAGGAGTTCTCCGATTTCATTCTCTTCGTACTGCTTTGATTCCTAGTCATTTTGATACCAGCTAGTCAATATTCTGGCCTTCTCAAGGTCCCTGCTCATTTTGTCCAGCTTACATTTTCGCACTAAACTTCAATATTGTCTTTCATAAATATGATACAATCAAGTTGAGTTGGATAATTTACTTTGCTAGTCTCTCTCGAGGGTTCACATAAATATTGTCAATTCTCCATTCTCAGTAAGTCTGAATGTTGTAGATTCTCCTTATGTATAATATCTAAGCGTACCGACCCAGATTTCATTGCTACAATTAGGTACATTACTTCTAACAGATCATTCTGAATTCACTAAGTTGGGGAGCTAAAGCATTAACCAACTCCATGTCAAGTTTTTTCACATTCTCGTCATCTTACTAATTAAGTACAAGACGCAGTACCCGCTCAGATTTCATTGCTACAATTGGGTACCTTTCTTCTAACATATCATTCTCGATTCACTAAGTTGGAGAGCTAAAGCATTACCTAACTCCATGTCAAGTTTTTTCAGATTCTCATCATCTTACTAAGTACAGGACGCGGTCTATTGAGAAGAAAATATAAGAGGCAACTTATAACTTAATTGAACTAACTGTAAAGAACTTATTGTAAGGTTACCTCACTCCTTAATGAAGCAGGAGATTTCTGACACTCAAATGGATCGATTTATAGAAGTTTTTCCATCAATTACAATGATGCTGGTGCAAGTTTTGAATGTCTCGACTATGCATCATTTAATCGGGTATTTGGGCATAAATAAGCTTGTGTACATAAGTTTTGAGGTCCTCCCGATATGTCTCTTACGGCTATCCATATAGCTTAAAAAAAATGTGCAAATACTCCACCTAATAAAAACCACGACAAAGAAAAAAAAATATTGGTTATTCGTTGATGGGTGAAAATGATTTGCTGGTTTTTGAGGAAAAGTTGAGAGACGAGCAATTCCTCGATCGAGCAAATTACCTAAACCTTTAGCAAACAGATGCACTACACGAGAGTGCTTTGAGTTTGAGAGATCAATCTGTAAGACTCCGGCCTAAACCAAGACAATGACCGTTCCAGAGTCAATTCGGTCACAAAGAGGAATGAGGGTCTATTGGGATATATGTTTTTAAAAGAATTCTTTTGTACATTTATATCAACAATTTGAGCTTGGGCCAGTGGTTAATCATTTTGGGCCTTGAGGGTGAGGTCTCAGGATCAAATCTCCGCTTACTGATTGTGTATGAACGGGGCCTTACGGGTCTTGGGAGGTCTCTTGAATTTGGAAATTATTTTTTACTGATTTTGAAAATATTTTTCAAACCGTTTTTACTGCACTTAATTACGTTTTAATTGCGCTAATTATGATATGATTTATTGGCCAGTTTTTTTACTGTTGAATGGAAATTTTAATTACATCAACTCAATTTATTTTCCATTAATTCGTATTGATTGCTTCGCTATAAAATCAGTTTTGAGAACAGAAAGAAAACACAAGTTTTTACACCATTGTTTTCTAAGAATCAATAGACCAAAATACTGAGCAAGAATAGAGATAGTAAAAGCGATCAATTTCTCATTGTGTGCGTGAGAGATCGAAAGAGAGTTTTTCTCAGCTGTTTTATCCTGGGGGCGTTGTGACGAAGAAAGAACTGCTTGGACAAAACTCAAGGAAGGGCCACAAAGCGTCTTAAAGAGAGCGACCTGGTCTTGACTCAGCCGTCACTTTGTTTTGTGTTCTAATCTTTTTTTTTGCAGATGTGAAATTGGCAATTGTTCTAACAGGGTCGATATATAGGGTGGAAGTTGAAAAGTGTATGCGATCAATGATGATCGAAGGACTGTGTGTATGTTGGAGATTTCTGCAAGTTCTGCGAACTGTTGAGATCAGATGAGATAAGTTTTGATTGATTGGGTTTTTTGTTCTTTTGAGAATTCCCGTCCTTCAATCGTGGATTCAGGAACTTATTTATATTGCAAGAATAATAGACACATTGATTCCTAGTAAGTGTGACGGTTGCGGAGGAGTGAAAGAGTGGGAAATCTTTGGTTAAACCAGTTCCACGTGCGTGGGAGAATTGGTTGATTTTCCATCCACTACTTTGCTAACTCTTTCAATTGCTTGCACGACTTACTCATATTTCTCATCGTGGATGTACACCCGTGTTGTAGGCCACCAGACCAAAACCCTAATGGTTATCCCCCATGTGACATGATTGATGTCTTATGAATAGTCTGTAAGGCAGATGTGTATTTAATTGGTCAATTGTTGACTCGAATAGACCATGAGTCGAGCATAATGGATGAATGTGGTATGTTCTGAGACTCATGGATTGAGTATGGTGTCTGCTGGGACAGAATAATTCACAGACATTGAGTCTTGATGAATTGTGATACATCATTTTACCAGTTGAGGCAATAATGATGTTCTGATAATTTGTATCGACGCGCATCCGATGAGATTGCTCGATCAAGGACCTATTCTGATGTGTCGAGCATTTGACAGGATATCAGATGTTGCTGAGTTATGAGTTATGTAGAATACTCATTCATGATTAATATGTCATGAATTGTCGAATGACAGAGTAGGATCAAAATATTAGCAAATATTGAACGATCGAACGTCTAATTGGATGGACTTCCAATGAAATATTGGATGGTTGGCCAAGTTGATGGTCATCCAATGAGGATGCTCTCGTACGAGCAATCAAAAATGTTGGTATTAATTAAAAATATTGATTGCGGGATCAATATAAACGTTTTCAACATTTATCAAATTATCGTAAATTCGAAACCCTAATTTTGGAGAACCCTGGATGGAGAGTTATCCAATGTGGGTCAAGAAATATCTACCAACCAATGGGTATGAGAGCTGGCCACTGGTGATGAACGGACTTCCGAGCATGCGGAGGAATGTCCATGAATGAGGATTCCAGAATTATGAAAAGATATGAATTATTATTAAAATAATAATGGAGGGGCGTGGGACCGGTCGGCCACAATGGCTAAGGGACCGGCCAGGTACGGTCTTTGTGGTGCACGGGCCACCATGTCCCTCGCGCGTCCATTCCTGAAAATCTTAGGTATTTTGTTGGTCGTTTGAGCAATATTTTGGATTTTCAGAAGAGTTTGATCTTGACTGAAATTTTCAATTTTGCATGAATGAGCAAGTAGGACTTTTTATCAAACGAGGGAGTTTTAAGAGATGATAGAAATAATAAAATAAAATAAAAAAGACGGAGAGGCGTGGGATCGACCACGGCCGCGACATGGTCGGCCTGCCGGTGGGCTCGGTCCCGTGCGCCTCTTATTTTATTTATTTATTTTGCTTCTTTTTCCTATTTTGCAGAGGTCTCTATATCCTCATTCGTCCATATTTGGGATGCTCATTTGTGCACATTTTTGGGTGCTCTTTCATGAATCATTGCTAAGTCTTCTTATTTGTTCTTCTTCTTCTCGTTTTCTTGTCAACTATAAATCGAGTGATTTCCTTTGATAAATCTTTACGGGTGATGAAGGTTGGTGTTGTATATCTTGGTGGAAATTAATTAGAGATAGTTTAAGGGTTTCGTTGAGATGATATTCGTAGGGGAAGAAGAAGAATTGAGTTGTTGTAATTTGAGGGTTTGTAAGATAAGTACGGGAAGCTGGAATTGATGCTTAAGAGGATTGATTGAAGATGGGTTTGTCACAAATCAAGAGTTAAGGTGGAATTTAAAGCTGAGAATGATGTTCTTCCCAAAATCAGGTAAATTAGGGTTTCTTTTCAATTGAAGATTCAATTATGTGAATTAGATTAATTAATTGAGTAATTAGAGATGTGTTTTGTTTGGGTATGATGTAGAATTATTATTTGAGTTCAATTTTGATTCACATGAATTAAGGTTTTCTTGGGTTCTTTCCAAATTAGAATTAGGGTTACTGTGTTGGGTTTTGCAGATGAGGTAATTAGGGGTGGTTGATACTAATAGAGGTTGTAGTGAGTAAAAGGTTTTGGAATGGTGGTTGAGATATTGATATGGAAGGGTCACAAGGGTAATGATTTAAAGAAGTTGAAGAATGGAGCTGAGTTCTATAGTGGTGGTCTTGTAGTTGTAGGTGATGTTTAGAGTCGTGAGAATGGATTTGTTAGTGATTAGTGGATGGTTGAAGATGACTGAATGAGTTAATGATGTAGGAATGGATAAGCTGAATTATAGTTTATGTGGTGGTGAAGTCTTAATGTTGATGAATGAAAGGAATTAGATGAATGTGCTAGACAGATGTATGAACTGTGTAGGAAACATGGAGAAGTTATTGGTGTTGTATGCAACGTGGTTGAAGTTGATTAAGAGGAAGCTACAGCTCATATAACTGTTGGAGGTGAAGAAAGAAAATAGTTGGTAATGGTGGTGGTTCTGTAAGCGTTGGTGAACTTTAGATAGAACCCAGAAGTTAGTTGAAGAACATATGCTACTACTATGTATATTGATTGCGTTGAAGATGTTGGTATTGCAGAACCTTGGGATGGAACTGGAATTGTAAGCAGTAGTGGTTCAGGTTGCGAATCACTGTGTAAAGAATGTGTAGATGTTGGGTTGATGGATGACTATGAGTGTATGATTTGATGATAGAGAATGAAATAGGAAGCAACTGCAGATACAAGTGGGTTATGCCCAGTTCTTGAAGCTATAAATAGATGTGAAGAAAAGGTTATCTAGAGATGGGGATTACAGATTTGTAATGATTGATGAAAGAAAGACCTTAGAGGGGGTAGTTGGTGGAAGTATGAAGTATGAATGCTTAGATTACAGCCGAAGTTGAGGCTACAGAGGGAGCAAAGATTGTGCAGTGCCCAAGTGATGCAGATGATATGGTTTAAGATAGTGATGAGCAACAATAGTTGCAGGTAGAGCTGTAATAGTTAGTTGAGATGAATTATAGGATTTCAGTGGTTTATGAGCTATAAGATTATGTATTGGAATTGGAAATAGAGATAGTGAATTTAGTATTTGAACTAAATCGAGGAGAGTTAGAAATGCATCTTTTTAGTCTTGGAATGTTTTAGTGTTACAACATGATTGTGCATTAGAAGTTTAGCGTATGCAAAGGCTTAGCCTTAGACCTTTCAGTTCAGTTAGCTATCTGACTGTTGTACCCTGTCTGACTCAGTTATTGACTGAGTTGAACCTTCTAGACCGATTTTACTCGGAGACCTGACCAGTTGACCTTGGCTTTGTTGACTTGGACTTTGACTTACGTTCACTGTTAGTTGACCCCTTTGACCGTTAATTGACCCGTATGAACTGGGCCTTAGATTAATGGGTCGTGCCAGTTCAGGCCTAATGGGCTTGGTCTTAGTTTCAAGTGTTCTTAGTTTGATGTTTTGGACCTTTATGGTCCGAATTGACCTTTAGTTCCTTCTATAAGTTGTGGATGTTCATAAGACATATCTAATGGACTATAAATCAATCTAATTGGATTAGTAAACCGGATTAGTAAACCTTAGATGTGTTAGATAACGAAAAGGTGTAGAACCATGGATGGTCTTAGAACCAATAGATGGTCTTAGAACCAATAGATGGTCTTAGAACCAATAGATAGTTCACTTAGCCTATAACTAGGGAATTATATGAGATTATGATATGAACCTTGTATGAGCCTTTTGGCTAAACTCGTAGATTTATTGTGTGATTAACAGTTAGTTTATATTAACAATGAGCGATTCAAAGGATGAACTAGTGGACTGAGGATCTCGAGGTAGGCGTGGCTTGTCATCAAATCAGGTGGGAACTCTGTAACTTTCTTGTAATCATTAAGCTTTCTTTCTATTTGCGAGCATGATGTACTTTTACTATCTGTATGAGTGTATATTGTAATTGCTTATATGATGTTTGCTTTGAATGTAATTTTGTGTATAATATGCGGTCTGATTTCTACGCGAGGAGTTTCTGTGTTTCTCCACATCTCTTAGCTAATTTGAGTAGGGCGGCTTCTTCCCCGTTTGAATATTATTCTAATAGGGCAGCTTCTTCCCCGTTTCGGTAGTATCTAGTAGGGTTGCTTTTTCCCCGTTTCGATAGTATATACAATATTAATAGTAGGGATGCTTCTTCCCCGTTCCGATATTTACCTAGTAGGGCGGCTTCTTCCTCGTTTCATTATTATATATATTATTTTATTTTGGAGAAATCACTCGTGTGCATATTATACTTGTTTGTCTAACTTTCGGATCTTGACGATAATATTCTGAATCATCGTTTGTATGGGCAGTCTGTGTGGACGATGTTATTATTATTGATTAGGGTTGCTCTCGTGTCGTCTTCTCCAATGAGTTTGGCGAGGTTAGAGTGACACTTGCTTCATGATGCATAAATAGTTGAATGATTAGTTTCTTCTTGTTTCTTTCGATTTATATCCCTTTTGAACTGTGAAGCATGTTAGTGATTACTTGAGAGTTCCTTGTTTTCATTGAGCGCCCTTTTTGGGATGATGTGCTCATGCGTTCCCACTTCAGTTTCAGTATTCAGAAGAAAAGGCGCATGTGAAGATATTCGTTTCCGTAGCGTAAAGTTCTAGCGAACTGAGGATGTTTATTTATATTTTATATATGTATCCTTTCATTGTAAACAACACATTATTATATTCGTATCACATGAGAGATCTTCATTTATACTATATCAGAGTGTATGAGTTTGATTTTGGGTTTATCTTATGTAATTGAGATTCTTAAGATCGTTAATCTGGATTCAATGATTCAATTAGGTTGCAATCCTATTATCTAAGCAGGTTTAGTATTTGGGGCGTCACACTGTGTTTAGTGCGATCCAACCTATAAGATATGAGTCTACAGAGAGGTAAGGTAAAACCTAAAACAGACTCAGTTAACGTATCACAATATTTGGGTAAGTCTCTCTATGGTTTTATTTTTAGAAAATGTTTAAAAGGGGCTTCTTCAACAAGTTCTACTTGCTCTTCTGAAAATATATGTCGGTATGTTCTCAAGAAGAGGTTAAGTTAAGCCATGTATTGGCAATCAATGATTCAAATGATAAAGAAGATATTGACTGTGTGAATATAAAAACATCACAGCTAAATGAACTAAGTGAACAATTTCTCTCATGTGCAATTGAACTCACTCTTGCATTAGGAACATAAGGAAAGCTTATAGAAGACTTGTGTCGCATGAAAGCTGAAAATGATCAACTCATTCTTGATTTAACTACCCTGAAAGCTGATTTAGACTCCCTCATGATCACATTTTCTTCAAAGATCCAATCATTGGAAGAGAAACTAAGTAAAAGCATAGATCAAGAAAAGAGGTCTGAGATCTTAAAAACAGCAGCAGATAAATACAATGCCTTAAAATGATTCTTAGATAAAGACAGTTTCCGAACGTGTCAAAAGGCTAAAAGGAGAAAAGCATTCCTTGATGTCAAAAAATCAACTGGTTATATCCTCCCCGGATAAATCCATAAAATCTGATTTGATCTTTCTCTCAAAAAGAAAGAAGAATGACATCAAAGGCTCTCGAAAGAAATTTTCATCTTCTAAAAGGGCGTCTGTATTCTCTGATGATCCTAAGACGAATTAATCACATCAGAATTTTCCAAAACATCTTAAACATCATTACATACGATGTTTTCGTTGTGGATTTAAAGGTCATGTTATAAGAGATTTTCAACAATCACCTTGTTCAAGCTCCAAGAAAACAACTTCTAGTCAAGGTTGTATCATGAGACTTTTTTCAAAAGAAATCAACATAACTCTGATTTTCTCAGGTCAAAGAGTTCTCACAAGAATCCTAAAAAGGGATCTCAAAGAGTAGTACATCACAAGAGGAAAGAGGATCTGAAGACCAGCAACTCATGAAAATGGGTACTAAAGAAGACAGTGGAACCAAACAAAAAAGAATATGGAAGATTCTCCATCTTATCAATACATAAGGTAATACCTACATATCTTGATGGTAGTCATTTATATGATAAGTTTGGTATGTCTTATAACAGGAATAAGATTCCTAAGAGAACGGATAAAGGAAGATTCTATACAACTGGTGAAGAGAATAGTCTGTCTCAACTAGATACTTAGTACCTTGATTAAATACACTAACTCTTGAATTGCTCAAACTATCATTTGATGAGTTCGGTGTATATAGCACAATAGTCTAAAACTTAAGAGATCCATGGAAATATTCACAAGAAGGCACTTTCTTAAAATCTTTAATATTGAAAAAATTAGGTTCTTCTATATTAAAGGAGAATATTTTTTATTTCCATAATAATGAGCGAACAAGTCTTTGGAAACTATTGGTATATAAGTTTCGGTAATCTTTGTCTCTTAAAGAGAAAATCTTGTCTACTCCTTTAGAACAAGAATTATGTACAATACAAATACCATGCAAAACTCTTTGCAAGGGTTTCAGAAAGGTATGATGAAAAGATGGCATTTGATCCTTCCATGTTCTATAATCCCAATGGAAACGGAACCACCTCTTGCAATCATATCAATATTTCATATTCCATGATCGATTATGAAAATGAGTTTTACAAAATGACACGAACTTGTGCAGAAACAAAATTAGAGGTTATGATGTTGAAGCATTCTCTAGAGAAATCTCTGCTTGTTCAAGCTCATCTTGTTAAGCAACAAGAATTACTTCTGAAAAGATTAAACGTAGGAGAACCTAACTTACTCAAGGTTGAGGAATTATTATTTGATCAAGGATCTCTTCAAGGAATTCGGAGAATTGTTCCTATCAAGAGAAAGATATATCAACATAGTAAAAAGATTTGACTTTCGATTCAGTCTCTACTTTTAGAAAATAGACATCAATGTATTGATTTATTTCGATATTTTTGTGTAAGGTCTATTTTGAATAAAATTATCTATATTATTTATAAAAAAATTATTATTTTATAAATTTTGTTTCATGCGATAGTTACTGATTACATAGCTTGTGAATGAATGTTTTATTTTTGCTATGTCTTTTTGGTATATGAGATGTCTGATTTCGGTTTTTATTAACCTTAATATTCAATCTCATATGATGTAACCCTTATGATTTGTGTGGTTTTTTGATTTAGCGGGATTAAGTTCTAGCCCATATTGGTAGGCTTTATCAAAGGATCATAAGTTGTTCTGATTGAAACTCATATGTGAAAAGTTACAATATGTTGAATCAATTTGTGTTTAGCATAACATATCTATTTCGGGTTTTCAACTTTTGCTATTGGCACACATTAGTTAAAACCGATTCAACCTTTCTCTGGTAAAGGTTGCTTTTGTTGTTGTTCTTTTGTTCTTGCGAGAGGATGACAACATACTGGAGGAGAGTTCTTATTTGAACTTGCTCTTAATGATATATCTTTCTGGGAGATGTGGCTGCGGAAATTGAGGTAACAAATTTGTTAGTTAATTGTTTTCCTGTTTAAGAAAAGCCTATTTATATTGTGCTTTTGCTTAACAAAATTTCGGTATAATTGATATGTTCCATTATGTTGTGTATGGATTGTTTATGTGACTCAATTGTTTCCGGTTGAGAAAACCTATGTCAATTTATTTGGTTTCTTCTTGGCATCTTCTTTATTATTGGGTATCAAGTGTTTTTTCTTAACAAAATTCGTTGCAATTGTGGTGTTGTTATGTTTAGGTTTGTTCAATTGCTTCCGGTTAAGAAAATAATTGTGCAAGTCAATTTATTTTGGTTTGTATCTATTATTTGAGGCTTAACAAAATACGAGATCATTTGTTTAGTCCAATTGGTTCCGCAGAAGAGAAACTAAGTTAATTCTGATCTTAGTTAGACTTATCAAATTAGAGGATTTGGTTATTTAAGTCTAACCGAATTCCTTGAAAATAAAAACTAGTTAACTAACCCAGTGTTTGTCTTGTCTAAAGGGAAATGTCTAAGTTATTGTCTGAATAATTAGAGCCTGATGAGAAAAATAAAGTTAATTCTGATCTTTATTTTTGTCTTATCGAAACAAGCGATTATGCATACGCAATTGGTCCAACAAGGGAATTGACCATCTTAGTCGAATTGTTGGACTATAGGGAACATTGCTTCTGGCAATTGTTTCCTTGATAACATATTGAAACTAAATTACTCTGTAGTTTCGGTTTTAATATTGTTTATCTAAAATGGTATGTGAAACCTTCGTGCTTAACTCTTATAGGTTGTTTACAAGTCTTTTATATTTGTAAGATCCTTTCAGTTTGTATTTTATTTGCTCGAACCTTTGTCATTTTGTGGAAAAAAGGGGGAGAAATATATGGATTAAACAAGTGACTTTTAAGTTTTAATAATTAGGAAAGGACAATTGTGCTTAAACTTTATATCTAACGAAAGAGTAAAGCATTGACTAAGGGGGAGAAACATATCATATTGATGAGTAGTAATTCTTACTACAAAAGGGGATTAACAAAGATGTTTGGATTGAATATTTACCTAGCTTAACTTTAGGGGGAGTAAAAGCTTTTGTTATTCAAATGTCAACAACGACATTTATTGATTGAATATATGCAGATTATTATGCTGTTGAAACTTGGAATCAAGCGTATGAAGAATGAGTTATTTTGTAATTTGTTTAGCTCCATATGTAATAAGAGTTTTGTCACTAAAATTGACAAAGGGGGAGATTGTTAGAGCATAGCTCGGTTGAACTCACCAAGTGTTGGCATGTCATGTTTGGTTGTCATATTTTAGTATCAAAACTCGTCGCTTGATTAAATACTAGAGTCAACTTCGTTTAGGTTAGACTAGAAAGTATAGGAATGTTGAGACATACAAGTACTACTCTGAAGACCTGAAGAATGTGAAGAAATAATGAACTACAACGATGACATCATCCTTCCACTTGAGGTTAGTAATATTGACTTGAACTGTTTTATTCCTAACGTATCTTTCAAGTCATGCTATATTGAAAACATAACTGTGAAGCTGTACATATACTATACATATTGTATATAATACTCTAGTGACGTGACATGATCATAATAGTATGATAATAGTATTAAGGAATTAGACTACAAGTATAACATCTTTTGAATTTCTTAGATATGACATCGACATAATCTTGTATATAGTGTTATGATTATATGATGGTTTATGGTGAAGATTTCATCATAGGAAACAATGTTTTACATTTTTTTAAAGGAAGTACATTCAAGAACTTGTTTCGTAAATCGAAAGGGAAATCAATAGGCATATTGGTCCGTCTATTCATTGCATATCTTTGGATTACCAATATGTGTGAGTTGGTAAAACCGATCTTAACTCAGGTTATGTATCTTGGTATAACTAATCATAATGCCTAGACTTATGATTTGGTAATTGGTGTAACCGATCCTAAGTAATCACCATGAGATAGTATGATCTATCCTTATAATTGGTGTGACCGATCCTAGTAATTGGTGTGAACGATCATAAGTGTTGTGTGACCGATCCTTGTAATTGGTGTAACCGGTCCTGGTAACATATGTGACCAATCACAAGTAGATACCATGTGTAGATGTTACTGATCCTTGTAACTGGTGTAACCGATCCTAGTGACTGGTGTGTCCGATCACAAGTAGGTACCATATTTAGGTATAACCAATCCTAGTGATTGGTATAACCGATCCGAACCCATGTACGTGCCTTGGTAAGACCGATCACAACTAACCATTGTGATTTGGTGTGATCAATGACATAGTAGTCTTGGAATACCGGCAAGCCAATTCTAAACTTGTTTGGAAGTGTGGCATAATCAATTCCAAGAAAGCAAATCCATGTAAATATGATAAGGATTTGCAGTGAAAAGATGTCAACATACTTTGAACACGAGTTATAACTATTATCATTTATTGTTAAAAGATATTCCATGGTACTCAAGGTGATCCTGTGCCAAAATAAATTAAGAATCTTTTCATTAAGGTTTTTGATTTTAGATGCTTTAATTACCAGCAATTAATGCATATCTCTAGAAAATAAAAATTAGTAATGTGCAATTACTAATTGGAGATTTTCTATTGTGAGATTTCGGGAAATATTGGACCAACATTTATTAGAATTATGAAAACCGAATTTGGATATTTATTGCATATCTTGAGAATACTTTCAGTTTTGGAAATTCCTTAATGTACAAACATCCTTAGTCTAAAAATACTTAAGTTTTCATTTCTAGCAAACTATCTTAAGAGCCAGACAAACTTCATTTTTTGTTGTTTCTTGTGGAGCCGTCTATTTAGAGAGGAAAGTATCCTAATTAGGTGAAAACTCTTATGACCGCTTGTTTAAAGACTTATGTGGGATCCAAAAGCACTACGAGTACCGTTGGTGGGAAACTAGATAATTATAGTGTTATTAGTTTTCAACTTGATTTGATTGACTAACGGTTGTTGAACTTTGATTGTACCTAGTTTGTTTATGCTTGAAAATATTCTCTTCTGATATAAGATTCACACAGAGTAGATCAAAGTATCGACGGGATATTTAGAACTGTTGTTAGATATAAAGATATCTTGTCATAATCCATTGTTAACAGACTCCGTTCTATGCATATTTGATCACAAGAGATTCAAGTGGTGTTATGCAGGTTTTGAAGATAAAAGAAGATTTGAAGATGAAGAAAATTTCTTATTAGTTTTCGTATCTTGTGGATTTTGTGCACACACCTTGATCGGCTGGGATCCAACTAGAATCGATTTATCTTTGATAGATCTGATTGATTAGTTGCGTGAGATCGACATTCTCTATATTTCTCTTTGAAATTTATATTGATTGAGTGTGAATCTAGACTTAAGTATTTCTGTACTTAAAGTTAGATTGATCTAACCAGAGAAAGGAGTTTATTAGATTAAACGGAAGAGCCTTTGTCAATAACTCATCTATATCCTGAAGCAAGATTGATTAGAGAGGTTACCAAATAGATTATTTCTTTGCTGTTTGGAATACGATCCAAAGGACTTGCTATTCATGTGCGTGACTCTAGAAGTCGAAGGCGCAGGGAAACTGAGGGAACTAAGTAGCTAGCACTACACCAAATCAACGGTTTAGAGACATATATATGTGTTGCCTTGAATTTATGAGACACATATAAGTGTCTCAATTTTGGCGTAAGGAACGTTTTGAGATGAATTTAGAGACGCTTATAAACGTCTCTTAATTAACTTTTGAGACGTTTATATGTGTCGCATAATTATTTACTGACGGTTAATTAAGTGAACCAGTTTTATTGTTCTGGCTATTTAAAGCGATACATAAAAAATTAAGAGACCATTATATTCTCAAATAAAATTCATATTTAAATATATATATATTTAAAATTTTCTCCACCTGCACATTTGATTTTCGGCACCAGAATACAGGTATATCGAGCCACTCCATTCCCAATCAAATATGAAACCATTATTCAATCAATTATATTATCACATATGAATCCTTCCATACAATAAATCAATTCTATTAACAAAACAAACTATGGATAACAGGTCTGTCTCTACAATTTGGGATCAAGGTTGAGCATATCTAGAGTTTCTTGTTCAATCAATGTCACCGGACTTCATCATGCATATGCTGTGGATACATTTTTTTACAAGAATTTAAGAAATTACCTACAACTTGTTCACTCAAATCGTATTACGCTTATCCAACTCTGTCATCTGATTTCCTTATAATACCACATGATGTAAATGGAACATCTCTAAAAGTCAGTTTACATACCAAATAAACAGAACAAATGAGAACAATTTCCAGACATATACCTTTACTGTATCTTCTTGGTACAATCTTTCCACTTTTCTTTAGTCTAGCACCACCAAACATAAAGTTTCCCTATTATTCTCCTGAAGATTTGCAAGTCAGTCTGCAAATAATAGAAATAGTAAAAAATATTAGGGACCTGGTGCTATATGTAAAGTAATAAGGTTAAAAGATAGTTTTTAGTTCAGAAAGCGGATAAACAGTTTTGGAAACATGCAGGAAATCAATACCCCAATGATGTGAAATAGGTATGTTAAAATTCAGATTCAGATTCAAATATCTAAAATTTCATTGGTTGAAGCACATCGAACAGATTAGTTATATGTGGATGTGTTGCTTAATGGTAAGTGGTAACAGAACAGTCAAGCTTCTAAAACAGTTATTATACTTAATCAATTACTGTACTAACTCCGAGATAAGAAAGTACATAGTTATATCTCATCATATTCTTTCTATTGTGCCCTGAGTTGCTTC
Source organism: Papaver bracteatum (assembly GCA_023529315.1). Taxonomy (NCBI): domain Eukaryota; kingdom Viridiplantae; phylum Streptophyta; class Magnoliopsida; order Ranunculales; family Papaveraceae; genus Papaver; species Papaver bracteatum. The sequence goes on from JAJJWX010002877.1 coordinate 761,011, forward strand.
AAAGGATTAGCTTTACACCTACAAACAAAGAAATTTCCAAATCGGATCAAAGGGATCCTTATCAAGAAATTTCATCTGGCTTGAAAGACATGATTCAATCTGTGAGTACCATTAAGAGATAATAGAACTAGACCTGTTACAAAAATTTCAAATACGATATTCTTGAGTAAAACACATAATTTTAATTGTTTGGAAGTAAAAGTACCAATTGAGAAGCTAGAAAATGAATTCTTCGGCTCTGCACCCACCAAAATTTTTAGGATTGCATCTACTTGATCTTTTTCTTTGTCCTCAACTGCAGTTCAAACAAGCAAATGAGGACACAAGTTTGAGCATCATCATAAAGAATATCAGAAACCCTACAGACCACAAATCGAAATAGATGGCAAAATCTATTGAAAAAGTACAAAAAGAAATACCCAGTTGCTATGTCCACACTTCTTCTTGCATTTACAACAATACCCAATTACAAAAAGCAATATCCAGTTACAAAAATGCACAACTCATTCAGTCTTATTATGTTATACCTCATATTTAAACTTCCATTACCAATTTAGTCAAATTCTTAGATGTCTATTTCCCGCCTGCCTTAAACATGTGGTCTACCTCTCACATGATCATGAATTCATTTACAGGGGTGGTAAGTGTGGAATAATCAACTTACTTGTGGGAGATCATTCTGTTCTGGTTGTACACTTGTATAAGATATAATTGGACTTGAAAGGTACCATGTATGAGTAGCCCTCCTTCATGTCCACCAACCAGCTGAAGTTAAAAAGGATATAAGGGTTAGTAGTTGATACTCTTGGGAACGCCCTATTCTTTCGCTCTGCAACTAATGGGTTATTACTAAATTCTTCATCGATTTCCTAGAAACATCAATAACAAAATCATTACTAATTTTCAATCTAATTCTTTTCATCTTTCCAACATCACCACCCAATCATTGGATGTAATCATTAACTATTATTATATCTTTTATTTTTTTAGAGCCATGCAAAATTTGTTCAAATTTCTGAGTTACAGTGTTTTTTTTGAAATAAACTCAACACTGCGTTTCTTCAACTAAACCTGGTTTCCCTCTAAGGAAATCAGTGTTTTCCTTCTTTCACTCTTCCCCACTCGCCCCATGATCTTTATACTTCCATGATTACCTCCATTTTCTCCCAGTTTTCTGACAGTTCTAGACTTTTTCTATCTTAACCGCTAATAACTGTTTTTTCTTTCTTTCATTATAATTGTACAACTTCTTATGATCGGTTTTTATAAACCTTTAGCATCGCTATTATTGGTTTTCCTTTATTCTCCTTCAGATTGCCAAAATGAATCCAGTGCGCCTGAATTCTGAAAGTGATCTTCTACAACACTTCTCAAATTTGCTATCCTAGGAAACATCCTCATCAACTATTAATATCAATAACAATTTTCCTGGAGCAAAACTTAATCATCAAAATTGCCTAATTCTCAAAATTATCACATCAAAAACTCCTCAAATCAATACCGTTCGAGAGATACTTCTAAAGTTCTGGAAAACCCATCACCCATATTATGTTTCTGTTTTTACAGATGATACCTTTCTAATTAAGTTTGAATCTCAGGAAGATTCTGTTATGATTATTGATGAAACTCCATGGATCATCAAAGAAGAACTATATGCTCTAGAAATATGTGTACCAGACAAATAGCCATCAGACTACAAGTTCAAAACTGTTGAATTTGGGTTACAGATTCATGGCTTGCTGGTAGAAAATCTCTTTGCAATGTATGTCTTTGAGTTTATCTCTCAGTTGGTAAAGACAAGGCTTATTATAGGATATGAAGCTACTTCTTGGGGAAAATTCGCTCGAACCAAAACCCATATTAACATCAATCATCCCCTCCCACAAACTTTAGCCTTTCCTCTTCCAAATAACCCAAGGTGTGTTGTTACCATCAAATATGATAGACTGCCAAAATTTTGTCTATACTGTGGTCGCATAGTCCACGCCATGAAAGTGTGCCCAAAAGTTAATAATCTCAAGGATTATATCTTTGCAAATTATCCGGAGTCCTTCCATGAACATGCAATGGAAATGATTCAACCAAATTTCTCTCCTGCAATCAATGCCTCTGCCAAATATCAAGTCTCTGAAGTGCAAACTTTCAAAGATATATATATAGTAGAAGAGAACACAACCACAACAACACCTTCAAACAATTCCTCATCATCAAATGATGATCCAATTCCCACAACCTCTACACCAATTCCTAATTTTCAATCTTTTAACCATCATAGATTTGAAAATTTATCTTCTAATGGAAAGATCCCTTCGTCCATATTGAGATCAAAAATTGTTATCCCAGACAATTTCAGATTTGAGAGAAGATCGATGGAGTTCTTTAATTTCGAAAGAGGTCCTGCAAGAACTGATTTCGTTTGTAACTCGACAAGCAACCGCAGTCTTAATTTGAATAAGGGTGCACATAATTTACAGGAAGGAGAATCTTCTACTTTCAATTCATCGAGATCAGTTCATATATGGCCTTCGAGTTATGATCCTCAATCTGTTATATCGGTAAATGAGAATCCTGATTGCCTTAATCCAATTTGGATAAATCCAAATTCTCGTGGTGTAGAGAGGGCTAAAATGGTGGCTGTGAATTCTGCAACCAACCAATCATGTATGGAAGGGAATGTTTTGACAAGTGCTGAAATTTTGAACCATAACTCTCAACTTGTAGCAGATTCAAGACTTCTTCGTCCTGACAAGGGAAATAAAGTGGTTGCGAAGCCTCCTTCGAGTTATCATAGTACACACTGGAAAAACATGGAAAGAACACAAGAACCATCTCCAAATTTGTCAATTGAACAGTCGAAGGAACCAAGAACTCCTAAAAGAAGACAAGATGAAGGTTATGTTAACATTAACTCTCCTCATCCTAAATCTCAGAGAAAATTGGCTTCTGTAACTTCTTCTAACTATGGTAAGGCGCAAATCCTAAACAACCGCAGGCTAAATATTAGTCATTTCTTGGAATTGTTGGGGTTTGGGGAATCCCCCAACGATTCGTGCTTTGAATTCGTTCCTCAGAGGTACAAACCCTTCTGTCTTATTTCTATCAGAAACTAAAATGTCAGAAAGTATCTCTACTCAAAGGGTTAATCAATTTGGTTATGATAATTCTTGTAGTGTCTCTTCTGTGGGAAGAAGTGGTGGTTTATGGTTACTTTGGAAGGAAGATATTCAACTTGAAATTATTTCTCAATCTCCGAACCTTATTCATGCTCAGATTTTTAAAGGAACTGGTCTTCCGTGGCATCTCTTTTGTTTGTATGGTCCTCCTGTAACTTCACATAGAACTAGATTCTGGGAAAATATGACATCTTATGTTCAAAACTTTAATGGATGTAAATGGTTTATTGGAGATTTTAATGCAATTTTCTCTAGTAATAAAAAATTTGGAGGATTACCTTTTCTCAATTCAAATATCTCTTATTTTAATAACTTCATTCAACATAACCACCTGATTGATTTGGGTTTTAAAGGTCCTGCTTATACTTGGACTAATGGTCGTTCAATGGAAGGTTTGATATGACAACGTTTGGATAAAATTCTTGCTAATCCAGAATGGTGCATTGCTTTTCATAATTCGGCTGTTCTCCACTTACCAAGAATTGATAGCAACCATTCTCCAATTCTCTTGAATACTTGCAGGAATATCTATACATTTCCACCTGATTATAAGTTTGAAGCTCTTTGGTTATCTCATCCTGAATTTATGGACAAAGTAAGAGAATGCTGGTCTACAGTTGAGGATGAGGATATTCAATCCAAGTTAAAAAAAAACTTGGTTCTTTTCTTACGGCATGGAGCAAAAGAAGAATTGGATGTATAAAACATAAGATAGATATTCTCAAAACAAAACTGCTTCGAAAACAATCTTGGCGTCCCACGGCTGCTAATATTCAAATAGAAAAGCTGGTTCTGACTGAGCTCAATGATTATCTCATAATGGAGGCAACATATTGGGATCAACGGATGAAACAACATTGGGCTAAGGATGGAGATCGAAATACTAGGCACTTTCATTTATCTGTTCAACAAAGAAGGCGGAAAAATACGATCAGCCATTTACTGGTTGAGAATCAAGGTTGGATAACAGATCAAAGAGAAATTGTTAATATTCTTATTCATCACTTTTAGTCCTTATTTCAACAACCAAACATGCCAGAGCTTCCTAATTTTTCTCTACGTTCCCGGTCGACATTCAACATGGATAATGATGCTTTATGTAGAGTACCAACTATGGAAGAAGTTTGGGCAGTGATCTCTAAGATAGGTTCTTTCACTTCACCTGGACCAGATGGTTTTTCGCCGATTTTCTATAAGAAGTGTTGGTCAACTGTTGGTACAGATGTTCTCACATCAATCCAACAGATATTTCAATCCTCTACTTTACAGGAATTTCTGAATCATACCAACATCAGTTTAATTCCGAAAAGTAAGAATCCCTCAACTCCTTTTGATTTCCGTACAATATCTTTATGCAATATTTTATACAAAATTATGACAAAAATATTATCGGATATACTTAAACCCTATTTGGAAGATTTCATCTGCTGGTCTCAGAATGCCTTTGTTCCTGGTCGCCAAATTCTTGACAATATCATTGTTGCTAAGGAATTACTGCATTCAATGAACAACTCAAGAGCTGTGAATGGTCACTTTGCATTAAAAGTTGACATGGCAAAGGCATATGATAGAGTGAATTGGAAATTTTTGGGTGATATGTTAAGCATCATGGGTTTTTCAGGTGCTGCTCATTTTCTGATAATGGCATGTGTGTCTTTTGCTTCATTTTCAATCAACCTAAATGGTTAACCTCTGGGTAACTTCTGTAGTGAAAGAGGAATTCGCCAGGGATGTCCCCTATTTCCCACTTTGTTTATTATTTGCTCGCAGGGATTATCAATGCTTATGCATGAATTTGAAGTTCAAGGGCTTTATCAGGGTTACAAAATAAACTGCAGAGCTCCAACAATTTTGCATCTCATGTTTGCAGGTGATTTATTATTCTTTGGGGAAAACACAAGAGTTAATATTCAAAACTTGAAGAGATTGCTCAAGAGCTATGCAGATATGTCAAGCCAACAAATAAACTATGAGAAATCTTCAATACATTTTAGTAAAGGTATCCCAGAATGGATGAGACAAACAACAATCCAGGATCTTGGTGTTAAACAAATGATGGTGGATGACAAATATCTTGGTATCTTTCCATTAAAATCAGACTATAAAATTTCTAGTTTTGATTTCCTCATAGACAAGGTTACTTCTAAGCTACCTGGTTGGAGAATACACTTTGTTAATTTTGCTGGTCGAACGGTGCTATCAAAGTCTACTATCTCTGCTATTCCAATCTTTTTCATGGGATATTGTTTATTACCTAAAGGTGTTACAAAGGAAATTGAGAATATTCAGAGATGTTTCTGGTGGGGGCATTAAACTGAAGAACGTAAACTTCACTTCATAAATTGGTCCAAGATGGAGATGAGAAAGGAATTTGGTGGTTTGGGAATTAAGAACATTGAACTGATGAATATTGCTCTAATATGTAAACTGATTTGGAGGTTTTTAGAAAATAAAGATGCGACATGGGTTCAACTTCTGTGTGCTAAATACCTTAATGATATTTCTTTTTGGCTGGCGGATAAACCTGAAAAATGCTCTGCAACTTGGAGTAGTATATTAGAAGTTCGACATATCCTGGAAAATAAAGTTTTCTGGCAAGTCAACAATGGAAACAAGGTTCACATCTGGAATGATCCATGCTTCATTCATATATGGATCATCTAATCCCCAGACTTAGTTCACTGCCAGCAAACTTCAGTAAGGTCTCTGATCTTATGATTACTAATAATAATTCTTGGAACTTGCCGCTGTTAAATGAGTTATTCGTGCGAGAAATAGTTCAACGTATTTCCTCAATTTACTTAAGCTCTGAAACAGAAACTCAGGATACTTTGATATGGTCTTGCTCTCCATCTGGTAAATTCACAACCAAGTCGTGATATCATCTTCTGTCTAATAACATTCCTTCATCGTTGAACTTGGCTTCTTTTCCTTGGAAAGTGTTATGGTTTTTAAAAAAAATTCTACCAAAAATTCAGATCTTTGTTTGGAAGGTGATTCATAATGGAATTGCAGTAAAAGGGAATATTAGAAGGTTTGTATCTTTTATGGATACTGCTTGCTCTCTTTGTTCTTTAGAAGAAGAATCTGTTTCCCATCTTTTATTTGATTGCCACAAATCGAAAGCGGTTTTCTTTAGAGCCAATTGTTCCGTGGATTACGATTCTCCAGTCCTGAATATTCACCAGATTTTTTCCAACTGGATGGAACAAAATGTGAACAATAGTTTTATTTTGAGGATGTGCATTCTATGGAATTTATGGAAAATAAGAAACGACATTGTCTTTTCCAATGTTAACTTCTCAGAGCATATGGTGGTTAAAAATGCGTTACGGGATTTCAATCTATGTATAACGGAAGATTCAGGGTCAGTTAATATTTTCTCGCAGAATTTTCGAGCTCCAGACTGGTCTTCTCCTCCATCCCCATTCATCAAAATCAACGTGGACGCTGCTTTTATTCCAAATAATGCCGCTGCAGGTGATGTTGCTCGTGATCACAATGGTAACTTCATGGGATGTGTTACTTATACTTTTGATGCAACTTCCTCTTTACTGGAAGAAGATGTGGCTTGTAGATTAGGTTTACAACTTGCTACAAGATTTGGATTTACTGAAATTATTATTGAAGGGGACGCCTCAAATGTAACCTCAGCTGTTCTTGGAAAAATTTCTGATATTCCATGGAGTATAAGATCGGTCATCTTAGAAATCAGAGATATGGTTGTTTCTTTTGTTGATATTAAATTTTGGTCTGTACCTAAAACTGCTAATAATGTCGCACATATGTTATGTCAATATGCTATGCATAAGAATGTAAACTTGTGGTGGAATGCAGATTCTCCACCCCATTGTATCCTTTCAAACCTCTTTCCTTGAGTTCCTTTAATAATTTGGAGCTCTGTTGAGCTCCTTTTCTCTTTAAAAAAAAAGTAGTTGATACTAGGATGAGTATCCACGAATCCCACCACTTTGTTTTCTTCCAAACACATCCTCTAGTTCAGCTGAAACCATATTACTAGAACTTGGTTGTTGTCCTTTTACTTTGTTCCTCTCTAGAGCCCCTGATACTTTGCCCTGCATTTAGAATGAAAATATGTAGCTGGAATAGATACTATTTACCAATGAGATCAGAAAGACCCAAAATATTAGGTGTTGGTAGACATATATACAAGTTACTTGTGTTATAAATAAAATAACTTACATGCACTTCAAGTGCACTAGGATGGACAGTTCATATATCCACTTTTCTGTAGTCAACGGTGGTACCACTTTTTCGTTCATTTTGTCCTACAAATACAGACATAGCTGGTTGGTTATCTACAAATACAAGTAACGGAAGATCGAAAAAAAAAAAAGATCAGGAACATGAATACTTACTAACTTATGCTTCTTGTTGTGGTATGTGCACCTCCCAAGTGTATGGTGGATAGTGTTCTTTTCCTTGCTTTCTGCATTCACCTTATTCTTTGTTATCTTTTCAGGATTTTTCTCCATATCAACAAATTCCTCCAATATATTTGGATTAATCCCATTAATCCCAGGTGGAACATCTGCTCTTACACTTTCCCATATTTCAGGAGTGAGTTCTTAAAGTGCTTCATCTTCCTCCTCAGCCTCAGTTTTTTTTTGATGCTAAAGAAAGATTTAATTAAGAACCGCAGTCTGTTACATTTATTGTTTCAGCATGCAATGCTGCAATAATGAAATTTGGTGGATATTCTATCCAACTTCTGCTAATTTGAAAAGAACGAGAGTGCTTCGCCAGCTTATCTACTGGCTTATTTAACTTCCTACTGATAAAATTGCAAGTCCAAGTTTGATGCTTTCTTAGAAAACTAATAATATCTAGAATAATAGCATGAGATTCCCATCTGACTTTTTTTTTTATAGTTTCCCTTTGCTGCATCTACCACATTCTGTACATCAAGATCGAAACGTACGTGGTGCAAGTTGAGTTCATCTGCCCATCTTATGGCTTGCATCAAACCTTCTATCTCTGCATGTTCCGCGTCTAAGTGTCCATGCTCATAGATGCATATCCCTCGTTCAAATGCACCTATAAAATTCCGCAGTATTAGTCCAATGCCACTGTGAGTTTCAGAATCAGATTTTTTAAAACATGCATCACAACAAATAGAGTAAAAAGGTGCACTAGGTGGTAACCGAATGGTAGGTAAAGAGTTAGTTAAACTATTGATGTTTTCTGAGAAATTTCATTTAATCATTCCCTTACCTGTCATATTGTTTAGATACTGTATATTATTTATAACTTCCACCGAGTTGGGTTTCTTTCCATCAAAGATGCTTCTACAGCATTCCTTCCAAATCTCCCAGTAAGAATTTTCCATCTTCACTACCCATTCCTTATCTAGTTTTACCATATCATTGGTGAACCAGCTTCTTATCCATTGAACTACATCCTGGTTTGCGCCTGTCATACTTCTTCTTGCACCTGGAATTTAGGTCCAGACATCTTGAGAAAAAGCACAATCCCAGACAATATGTTTAGTCATTTCAATGCTTTGTTGACACATGCCACAGACTTTCCCACTATAATGCATAACTCTCCCAATACATTCACTGGAAGGAATTATATCTTGAGCACATTTCCATAAGAATGTATTGATTCTAGGTAAAATGTTTAGCTTCCATAGTTGTTTACAAAATATTACCATGCCAGCATCATAAGTTGCAGCTGAGTTAGTTTTCATCTCCACCAGTTTCCTATAAGCATACTTTACTGTAAACTGCCCATTGCGAGTAAGTATCCAGATTAGTCTGTCTTTAGTATGATGTGGAATTTTCATTCTCATGATTTTGAGTATAACTACAGGTGAGAAAAGCTGATGTAAAACATGATTTTTGAGGTATTTGTATCCTTATCAATAATATCACTGACAGTACTATAGGAAACTGCCAATTCAAAATTTGTTATTTTACTAGGCGGCTCTTGTTAACCTGTTATCCAATTATCTTTCCATGTTAAAATATTTTTTCCATCTCCAAGTAACCAGAAGCTATATTTTTGCACAAAAGTTGTTTCTCCATGAATGCTTTGCCATGCCCAAGTGTTCTTTTTCCTTGTTGAATGTAGAACTAAAGTATCCAGAAAGTTCTTCTCCTTTAAAGCTTTTGCCCAAAGTTGATGAGAGTTGTGACATAACCTCCATATAGATTTTGCTAATAGATCTTTATTGAAACATTCTTGTATATGGGGAAAACGGTTCGCTAGTTTTTTAGGAAAGTGAAGAGTCGAGCGTGTTGTCGAGACTCCTCGAACCGGGAAAAATGCTTAACCTCACACAAATGCACTGCAAAGGGAGTGCTTAGATTCGAGAGATCAATTTGTAGGACTCCGACCTAAACCAAGTCAATCCGATCTAGAGTCTATTCGGTTACAAAGAGTGATATGGGTTGATCTGTAGGAGGGAAGCTGAGAATTGTATGGGATCCGTGATGATCAAGGATTGTGGATGTGTTGAAGGTTTCTGCAATAATTGGTAAACTGTTGAGTTCGGATAAGTTCTGATGGATTGATGAATTCTTGAGAGTAGTTGCTCGAGAAATTCTGTGTAGACTAAAAATGTTGTTTTTTAATCATGGATTCAGAAACTTATTTATATTTTCAGAGTTGTGAACACCTTGATCCCTGTAAGTATGAAGGTTTCATGATTGGAAGAGTGGGAAAATGGAAGATCGTGGTAAAGTCAGTTCGATGTCGTGTGGAGACTTGACGGATTGTGCACCCACTAATTTGCTAACTCCTTCAACCGTTGACACCACTTACGCACATTTCTCGTCGTGGATGAATCCACGTGATGTAGGCTACCAGACCAAAACCCTAGTTGTTATCCCCCAATTTGACGTGATTGATGTCTCACGAATCGGGGAGTCTGCATGACAGACGTGTATTTAGTCTGTCAGTTGTTTACTGATTAGGCAATGAGCCTAGGTTTTGTTGAATCGAGCATGTTTGGCAAATGCTCAACGATTTCTGAATGTTAATGTTGTTTATCTGAGCAAATATTGTAAATTCAACGAGTTGTTGAATATTGATGAGTTACTGAATATATGTGGATTATTCGAGCAACTGAGCAAGTATTGCTCAATTCGACGAATTACTGAAATATTGAGAATTTGACGTGCAATTGAGCAAGTATTGCTCAATTCGACAAATTGCTGATAAATTAAGAAGTTGACGTGCAATTGAGCAAGTATTGCTCAATTCGACAAATTACTAAATATTGATAGCTGGATAAACATTTGAGAAACTGAGCAAGTATTGCTCAATTCGACGAATTATTTATGGGTGACGGGACCTAACTAAAATATTGGTAGATTACTGAATATTATATAATAAATACGCGTGGATCAACATAATTTTATTTGGTGTTTGAACTTGCTCAGAATAATGATTTGTTGAGCGTTTGTTCGAAAACCCTAATTTTTGACGAATTGCTCATTAGTCGACGAATTGCTGAAAATAGGTCATGAGAAAAGGAGGGACTGACCACATGATACCATGGACTTCCATGTGATGCCCAATTGCTCGAGTGAGCGTGTACCAGGGTTCTCAGTTAGAGATTTGGTGAAGGAATGATGATTAAATGCCGGTTTCATCATTAATTGAATTACTGTTGGGTTCAATAGTAGGCAAAAATCTAAGTATGAAAGATGGGGACCAACCAAGAGAGCATGGGGCCGGATCTTGGTGGTCACAGGACTAGATGTTTTCCGTTTGAGCAATCCCCAGGTTGGGCCCAATACGAGCAATTGCGCAAATTAGGTCAAAAATGTGAAAACGCGTGGGACGGCTTTGTGCGAGCCCTATGAATGACCCTGGTCGGTCATTAAGGCATGCACGTGTTTCCGTGGTGTCCGTGTCTCCTTATTGAGAGTTTTAGTATTTTCTGATGTGCGTTCGAGCAACATTGTGAATTTTCAGAAGAGTTTCACCTTTACTGAAATTCTTGATTTTTGTTGGAATGAGCATGTATGCTCAATTAATAAATATTTTGTAAATACTAAAATAAGAATATTTTAACATTTACAATTTCTGTGAGAGGTTAGCCAGTCATGTAACCACGTTGGCTTTTGAATTTTCATGATTTGAGCAATATTCGAGAAATTATGAAGAAATCGTGATTTTTACTCAAACCAAGGAGTTTCATGAATTTGAGGAAAATAATAATTATAAAAGACTAGGGATTGCAGGGTGTGGGACCGTCCATGACTAGGGAATGGCCGGCCGGCTATGTTGCCCGGTCCCGCACTCCTTTTCCTATTTTATAATATTATTTTCATGAATCCGTGATGTTATGGAGAATCCATGAGTTTTGTTGAAACGGAGGATTTTCATGAGTTTAGGGAATAATAATTATAAAATGCTAGGGATCGTGAGGTGTGGGTCCGGCCACGGATTGTTCATGGCCGGCCGGCTATGTTGCCCGGTCCCGTACACCTTTCTCTATTTTATAATATTACTAGATCTTAACCCGTTCCGTTACGGCACGAGCCTCTTTTTTCTTCGTGATTTAGCGAAGTAGCTTGTTTTGATATTTTTGTAACCAAAATCATTCGTCCACATAACATTCACAATGTCATTAGTCATTACCTAAAATGTTGCATGGTACAACATTGCTAATAGTGGTACTAAATTACCTTTAAATAAAACAAAACATTTTTTACCTTGCCTTGTATGAAACTTGGCACTCCTTAATTATTTGACAACATTATTAGCACTCGTGATTAAGTAACATCATTTTAATAGGTGAAACAGAAATAAGCACCCAAAATCACGATTCTAACAAATATTTGATTAGAAACAAGTAACAAACACTAAATTTGGTGAAATACTCCCAGCATTTTGATCGATAAGCAGCAGAAATTAAACCCACAACCTATATAGCTTGGGAATTCAACATAGGGCCAAGCGGGCTGATGCCAGTTGGTTCCGGCATAAAATTTAGCCTTAAACTGAAGGGTTGAAGCTGGAATATCATATATGAAAAAGAATACAATAAATGTGCAACTTTTCATTATGGCAGAAAAGGACCAAAAAAATACAAACAAAGAAACAAATAAACAAAAAAAAAACAAAAATAGATTTTTGAAGGCCAGCAAATTATAGTTAGGATATCTAAAAATATAAAACCTTCTCTATCAAAACCAAGTACCGCACTTGTCAATGAATGATATACCGTCGTAGCTACCCTCTCTCTAGATGCTTACTGAATCAGCAGTGAACAACCTAGTATGAGAACCCATTCTGCTCCACATGAGGTATATTTCCTCACCACGCAGTCTTTCATGATATTGGCATCCAAAAGTTAGGTTATTCGCTGCATCAAAGATTCAAAATAATGATAAATTAATCACTAAAACAGTTAAGTAAGCTAACCACCAATGATACATGCCGATCAAGAAAAAAAAATGATACTACCCATCAATTAAAAATAGAGCGAAGGTTATTTCCTTTATCAAGCAATGATGTTGTGCCAAATGCATTGAAAATGGTCTAGGCTTTGATAATTTTTGTACCCAAATGCTGTGAAGCAACTAAAGTTTGTATATTATATATTTCCACCCTTAGTGATTTTGATTCTATTTGTATACGTTTTGCACGGATTGTTTAGTCATGTAACTTAGCATTCCAAACATGAAAAATAAGAAGATTTTAAGAATCCAGATGAATATATATGAAAGTCAAGCTACTACCCAAATTTATCGCGTCTTTATCACTCACGCACTACCATATTCCCACTCATAAACAATTACCCGCACTAAGAATCGCCAGCATCAAGCAGTACTGCAACATTTAAAAATCAGGTATGATAATAAACTAAAAAATATCCGAGTCGCTTCATGTCGTCTCTCCGTGTCATATGACTTGTAAACTTTTGTCAGATCGAAACTAAAGACGTTGGTTACGAATCCTTCTAGTTGAGATACATATAATTTTCTCAAGAGATTAAGAAAAAAAATCGAAGGTTACAGTTTGGATTGTAAGCTTTATAATCGGCTCGTCGATGATTACATTCAGCTGGTACATGTACTAAGCCCAATAATTACATTCCAAAGAAAAGCTAATAAATTTTTCCTATCCAGTAGGCAACCATATATTGACACATTTATTCTAATTATCTATATATAATGATCACTATTACGTGAAACCTTAAGCATACATGTGTCTACACAATAGTTATCAACAAATAGTAAGATGCTTTATGTGATCAACAAATTTGTAATGGTCATTTAACAAAATTAAACAGAGCGATTGAGAAGTTATGGGATTTTATGGTAGTATGTGAAAATGTCCTAATTTGATGTTCCAGAAAAAAAATACAAAACTTGGGAATAGTCATATTTAAGCAGCAATATTTAGGTAGGGTTTGTCTTGCTTGCCTTCACCTTTTATATGCCCTGTATATATGAGTAGTATTTGTAAGCAGCAGTCAAGAATCAAGACTTCATACATGGATCATTAGTTAACTTGATGATTGCAAGCACATGAAGGGAATTCTAGGGAAAGAGTAAAGATTGAAAAATAAAAATACCTGCACCAAGTCCATTTCCTTCATAACTGTACCAAATATAGCGTGCTTAATAAGGATTATCATGCCTTTAATTGCATATTAAAAGAAGTAACCATTTCTCTTATGTAAGCTCTTCATACCAAATGAGAACCTGACGCTAAAATGAATAGATAATATCAATCTGAGATGGGGAGGAAATGAAAGAGAACTTCGCCCTAATAAGCTTATAAGCATATGATCTTAGAAGTAACCAAATTAAATTTGTAACTGACTATTGTCAATTAGCAATAGGAGTTACCTTTTGTACAACTCAAACTCCCTACCCCAAATAGACTTCCCACCAAAGCGCCGTCTTCCAGAGGGACACCAGTCTGTTTCATGAAGCCTTTCATAATTAACCATACAGGTGATTAGAATATTATAATAACCATTACAGCAGTCAGTGGCGATGTTTTCCACAGTTTAATGAATATCCCCAAGTGATGTGTGCATAATCTGATTCAAAAGGCCAAGCATGGATAAACCAAAAGAAAGTACATTGAATATGACCACCTTAGTGTTTAGGACAAAGGGAACCCACAACAGTCAAGAAAGTACAGAGAATATGACTAGATAGATCCTATAGAGATACAAAAATTAAAACAAAATGAGAAGTTCAAGAAACATCTTTTGAAAGAAAAATTAATGAAAGTATGAGTCTACAATGCAATTCTCGAATATGGATTTTCTTGGTTGCACTAATAAATATTACCTGATTACAAATAAAATCGGATAAAAGCCTTGTTCAAGAAGATAAGTTTTCGTATTAGTTTCAGCTATGTCCGCAAGTATATTATATCAACTGGATCATAGTTACATATCATAAACTGCATCCGAGTTTTCTTATCGCAACTCCAAAAATTCTCCAGCTCCATAATCTGAATATCTTTGAACTTGCCTGCCAAGACAAACAATGACAATCATATTACCCAAATGATACTTATCGGATAATTTTTTCGAAAAAATTGTAGATTCCATAGCTGTCTTATTTTTGAACTTGCCTGCCAAGACAAACAATGACAATCAGATTACCCAAATGATACTTATCAGATAATTTTTCCGAAAAAATTGCAGATTCCATAGCTGTCTTCTTGTCAAATATATAGTAATCAAGAAAAGATCACATGTAGAAAAGAATGGTAAGTTTCAAACCTTTGACATACTTTTCTTGATCTTACTGAACCAACTTTAACTTCTAGAATTCATGAACATCCCGTCTCCAATTTCAACCGCATGTCATACTCTGCATGGAACGTAATAAGTAGTTATTTATACGTATTCATCCATAAAATCGAGCAACACAGAAACATAATCATGCTTTTCCGCTTTTGGAAAATGAGTAATCATGAACGAAGAGTATCAAATTAGACTCTCAAATTAAAATCAGGATTATAGGTTCTTAAATCAAACAGTGAAACACTAAAAGTCGTTGAAAGTGTCCATCAAATCAATCAAACATAAAATTAAACCTAGGTTTAATTAACTGATATAGTACCTTTTTCATATAGCAAAGAGAAGATCGCTGAAAATGAAAAATCCATTGAGATTCCGCTTGTTTCTTTCGTATGCGAAGTTTTTTTTTTTAATTGATGTATAAAAGCAACCACAATGAAGAATCAATTGAGAAATTGTTTTTTTTTTGAGATAAAAAACTACAATAATAAAAAATCTCTAGAATTTATTCTGGTTAGGTTTTCGGTTGTTCAATGCTTTGAATGGAAGAGCAATTAATGGCGAGTTAATGACAGTGGAATTAATTGATCGGTGCCAAATGACGATAAAAGAAAAGGGTAAGGTAAAGTGACGTGAAACCACAACCGTAGATTTATGTATTCAGAGAGGGAAGACGAAGAACTAACTGGAGGGTGGACCGGTAGAGTGTGTTGAATAGTGCTAGAAAACGACCCAGGGACCACGCCCACGCATTCATCAACCTAAAACTAATACACACGTGCGGGTAAAGGGTGTGGTCTAGACAACCGTGGCCATAGATTTATCTTTGTGTGGACAAATCCTGACCACCACTAACAAAGGCAAACTTATCCAAACCCTGTTTTATACTAATGATTTCATGAATCTATATATGAAGTTATGGAGAATCCATGAATTTTGTTGAAACTCAGGAGTTTCATGAAATTGGGGAATGATTATTATAATAGGCTAAGGATTGTAAGGTGTGGGACCGGCCACGGCTAGGGCATGGCCGGCCGGCCATTTTTCCCGGTCCCACACACCTTTTCTTATTTTATAATATTATTATTTCATGAATCCATGAAGTTATGGAGAATTCATGAATTTTGTAAAAACAAGGAAAGTTGCTAAAGTCAAGGAGTTTTTCATGAGTTCATGAAAATGACAAAATAGGGGAAAAAAATGGAAGGAGCATGGGGACCGGCCACGGCTAGGGCATGGCCGGCCGGCTGGTGGGCCTGGCCTCTGGGCGCTCCTTATTATTTTATTAATATTTGTTGTTTTCTCCTGTTTTGCATAGAATTCCTCATCTGTTCATATTTTTGGATGCCCGTTCGTGCATCCAGGTGCTCAGTCGTGCATCATTATCGAGTACACTTACACCATTTTTGTGGGCCTTACTCAGTGATGGTCCGGATGCCCGACTATGAGTATTTACTGCTGATCCATGAAGTTCAGTGTAGAATAATTCATGAAATTGAATAAATAAAAATTAGTAGTTATTTATTTTCAATTCATAGGATCAGATGTGGATTCGACCATTAATTCGGAATAATAAAATAGGCATTACCATTCCATGGGATCGTGGATTCGACCATAGAATCGGAGTAATAAAATTATCTTTTACCATTTCGTGAGATTAACAGTGAATTCGATCATGAAATCGGAGTAATGAGATAATATAAATTGTTATTTCCATTCCATGAGATCAAGTCGTAGATTCGATCATGAAATTGGAGCAATATTTATTGCTATTCCATGGGATCATGCCGTGGATTCGACCATGGAATTAGAGCAATTGTTACTGCCATTCCATGGGATCAAGCCATGGATTCGACCATGGAATTGGAGCAATAATAGATTATTCTGGGAATTCAGTGGTGAATGTCACGGCAGAATATGTGCATAGTCAGGAGACGGCTAATATCCTGACGGCGCTCTCGAATCCTTACGAGAATGTCCGAGTCTATACACGGTGGCTCTACATAGTCAGGATCAGTGAGTGTCACTGTCTTGAAGGATCTATTGCTCTCAATCTTACGGAGAACCTCCCAATTGTTCTTCTATGTAGAGAGGTGTCGCTCTCATGTAGTCAGGGAACAATGAGTATCACCGACGTCCTGAAGGCGTTAAGCCCCCTCAACAAACAATTATGTAAGAGGACCGCCCAATTGTATTATTCTACATAGAGTGAACAATGAAATGCCAGGGATCGAACGCTCAGCTAGTGGAGGATTTTTGAAAGACATGTTCATCATGGATTCGTAAAATATGAATCGTCACATGCCTGAAGCCATACCAGAAACATGCAGTATCATGATTTTACGGATTTTTCCTTTGTTGAAAATCCACCATCTACATTAAGTCCCCTGCTTAGTGGGGAACAATCATGTTCTACAGTAAGCATTATATGGTGATTTTCAATCGACGAGATCGTGGTTGAACTCAATCTACAAAGGTAGTTTCAGAATCCCCGATTTGCTCCAATGATGTCATGTACGAGCAAATGTTCGGGTGAGGACCTTGATAGTGTGATCGAGTATTTTTTTGGACATAGAGAGGTGAAGTGATGCTAATTTGGTCGGTCAAAAGTCTAGTTTTGGTCGATTTAGAATTTTCGGGCCCGAGCCCAAAAGAGGAAACCCAAGTATTTTATATTTTGGAAATAAAATTGGTATAAAAGGTAAGTAACCCTAATATTTTTGTTTTAAAAGTTCAGTTGTTCATGAGTTGTTCTAAAATAAAATTCCATGTGTGCACGTAGGCGTAAGTTTCATGAAAATTTGTTTTAGAAAATATATACCCGTTAGTTCGAGCAATAATCCCTAATATGAAAGAGATAAATGAATCCTTGAATAGACATGATTTAGTTACAGTAGATAAAATTTTGTTTATGAGGCTTCATGAAAATCAAAATCTTAACACATGAATATTCCGATTTTCACAAAACTGAAAGACTCTTGGATGCTCGCAAGAGGGAGCAATATATATATATATATATATTTTCAAATTTACATGAGTTTCACGTTGAAATATATATTTTTGTAAAATCAATGTTTTGATTTTGAACAACTGTTGAGAGTAGAAAATTATTCATGGTGAAATAAATATGTATGTGAGTTTTCACAATGGTATAATGGACGTCTGTCCAAATTTTGAAAAATCCTTCACACAGTAAAGATTTACGTGGGTTGTTCACGATTTTATGAAAGATTTTGCAAAATCAAGTTTTGATTTTAAACAATTGTTGAAAGCAAACAATAATGTTTTTATGAATTTCATGATTTCATAGTGTATGCACACACGGTAGAAAATCAGTGAATGTTCACATGAAGGGTTATGTGAATTATTCATAATTTCGTGAAAGTCAGTGTCGACAAATGGGTCCTTGTTCGATTGATGTGGATTACCCAGAAATAGCAGTAAGTCTTCAGAGTGGAGAATCCTGAAATAAGGATCATAGAATGATATCGATCATTGTAAAGTCCCTGGCTGTCTCTTTGGTGAGTTGTTAGCACTCCTTATATCATGGATTTTTCTTGTCCGTGCAATTAGGATCATGAAACCAAGGTTTGTTATTTCCTTTCAGAAATTTTCTTCATCGAGCCTTGACGGTATTCAATTCATTGTTCATGAACAAATAATTTCTGAATCGAGCGCTAAAAAAGAATTCGATGCAAGTACCTCTTCGTATAATCGTTCATGTCACTCATTGATTGAAATACCACTAATTGTTGTTGATGTATTCAGGAGGATATTTCCATGGAATGAGGGAGTACTGACGATTCCCATTCGTCTTCAGAGGATGGTGAAGAATAAAACGCCGGATTTAGAAACCGAGTGAAAGCAATGATGTTTCTAATGGTGATGTTGGAAATTACGGTCCTTTGAGCACTTTAGGGACTACTCCAGTAAGTACCCATCGTATATTTTCTTCATATAAGTATGAAATTGCTGATTTGTTGATGAGTGAATGAAGATGCTCATGAATAAGTGAAAAGTTTTAACGAAATACGTCACCAGAAAATTCAGAACTCGGCCTTTTAGAAAAAATGCCGTAAAATCTTCATCCGATGTTAGATTTTCGCGATTTACCCATGTGTCCTTATGCCCAGGAAATTTCCAAGATTTAGTGAAGAAGATTTTTAAGTTTGGAGCACGTTTAGGGGTCGAAATCGATGAAATAGTAAACTTCCAGGAGACCCTTAGGAAATTTTCAGCTAGCATGTGGTCCAATGTTTTGGTCACAACTCTTCGCTCGTTTCTCCAATTAATGTGAATTTTGGATATGTTGTATAGGACATCCGTATGAAGAGAATGGTATATGACACATCCCTATATTCTTCACCAATTTATCCCATCTCGCTTCTTTGTGCGGGACAGTGTAAAATCATCTCTGACGAGCTTGTTGTAAAACACCCTTGTTGTGTCTTTAGACCATTCGCTTGTGCCTTGAACGATTGGTGTAGGATTTCAATGTCATTGATTCATTTGAGATCAGGATACCTTGATTGATACATGAGAATGGTGGTGCTTGCAGTGCCATCTTCTGTCAGTAGTAGAATCATCACTTCTGAAACTCTGGTCATGGGACCATAACTGAGGTTTCTCTCGAGAGGGGGTGGTGTAATGACCATGGTTTCATGTCCCGGTGGTAGCATTCATTTTATGATGAATAATGAGTACATGAGATTCTGGGGCCACGGGTCTTGAACTGTGAAACTGATTGTCATGATCAGTGGATTGTCAGTCCCCAGTATTTTGTTAAATTTCTCCTTTCGTTTTCTCTTCTTCTGGCAAGACTTGGATAGAGGACCCAAGTAGAAAAATTGACGCAAAGAACTAGGTGGTCGAAGTTGGAGGTACCTTGATGAAGTACTTAGTGAAAAGACTTGGTGGACACTGATCGACTATGGAAGTTATGAATCCCGTCTATGAATTGCTGCTTGCATGTTGTACGCTCTGGAAGCTGTAGGAACCTCATACGACATCGGAATTCGATGCTTGACCCAAAATTTTGAAGCTAAGAGACTGAGTTATCACATGGGTGAAGAATCACTCAATTCGGAGATGTAGAGGTCAGCAAACAAAGCGTGCACATTTGTAATTTGTAATCCCGTACAAACTTTTCAGATTTCATAGACCTGACGGTAAAGGCCATATCTTCTAGCTCGTATGGACGATTGATGTGCCCTTTTGGTATGTTGTAGCAGAGACGTAGAAGAACATCTTCCGTTGAGGACGAATTGTTCCATTCCTCACCCATTGGTACTTTTTTGTAAACCCATAGACTGAAGTGTGTTGTATCTCATTTGCAGAGGTGATGAGAACATCTTGTAGAAGTCTTTGGATGGTGCCCACCATTCATGCAAGCTTTGGGGAGACTTTCATGTGAACATATTTTCATGTCTAAGACTGTTCCCGATGTTGAGATCGCGATTGAATTCTCTCCAGAAATTCTTGTTGATGCTGAGACCATGAATGGAGTTCCTCCACATACACTTGTTGATGCCGATACTATGGTCGGAGTTGCTAAGATGTAGGTGTACTGGGAGTACAACCCGAATTATCCTAATCAGTATGACTTTACTGTGAACTGGATTCGTCAGCGAATCGACGTTGTTGCGGTAGATAGCAGCAACGGTCTTCATTTCGGGTGTGATCAGTGAAGAGAGATGTTCCTTAGTCGTGCAAGGTTCGTGATGTAGAGAGATTTTGTTGATAAAGTTCTCATCGCATCAGGTTACAATGACTTGCTATGTCTTGAATCTTGTCTAGTAAGATCAAGTCCCAAGTGTATGTTGAAGGAATTAGTGCCATCGATGGATGAATTATGTTGCATCTGCTTCAGGAGTCTTGTCATGGAGACAGTGAAGGCTCATCGATTATAGTTCAGTTTTACTTTCAGTATGTCATCGTCGAGATGTTTGTGCTGAAGCCAGAGGCGCCATTATCAAAGGTGTACTCTTTGATTGGGAGTACAATTTAAAGACTTCATATATGCTTGAGTGTTGAAGCGTCGTATCATTTAAGCTTCGAATGTCTTAGGATTGATCGTCTCGACCCCGAGTATCTTTTGTTGATTCAACATTCCTTTCCCTACGGTAGTGGGACTCAACACTTGTGCAGACATCAGAGCTTTCTGATTTTGTGGCACACATGGACACTCCTGTAAGGTTACGGATAAACTCCCAAAGTGTTCCTTGCCATGCTTGGATATTATCTCAGTAATGAATGTCTCAATGCTCGATTTAGAGAAATGTCAGATTCAACCACTTGATAAAATACTAATGCGGTAAAGCTACCATTCATAACGTCTTGCGGAGTTGCCGGCACAATTGAGTCCCCATGCTAGGATAGCATGTGAGGAAATAAATGACGTAGACACGGAAAGAGCGAGACTTTCCTGAGCACGGAACCTCTTGATGAATGTCTATGCATCTGTTGCAAGTTCTTTCTTCAACCTCGTCAAAGTTCGAAATTTCTCCAAGTGCTCTGATGATGAATGTCCGTCAAATCTTCTGGATCCGAAATTTCTTTGGTGGAGAGATGTGCAACTAAGGAATCTTTTTCAGTAGCCATATTTTCATCATGGATCCATGCTCACCAGAGGATAATGTCATACTCTGGATGTTCCTTGAGTATGCAAGACTTGCTTTCAATTCAGGTTGAGCCTATTATCATCTTGAGATGATGTAGCCATGAGCATCTATGAGCGTTCCTTCATGATCTATGATTGGGATGGGATCACGAGCAGCTTCTTGTTGAGTGATGCCTGTGGATCTGAGGGTTTTCAGTGCAATGATGTTGATGGCGATGTCAGCATCGATCAACATTCTTCCAAAATCATTTCCTCTGGAATGGACGGTGGTAAGCAATCCCCAGTCGTGCATCTTATTTTCTGTGGATAAAGGTTCAAGTATTTCCGAGATGGACAAACGTCTGACATAGTGTAATTCGATGTTGTGAACATTTCTTGCCTTTGTGTCTTAGACAAATAGAGAAATTTCTCAGATATGCTCGATCAAGGATTAAGCTACTTCTTTGACTGGTTGTTCAGAGAGTGTAAAGGTTCTGACTTGGAGAGGATTCTTGTGTACTCCTTCAGTCCCCAGTTGAAGTTATTATAGATCAACCTCCTCTTTAGAGATATGCCTCAAAATATTGCAGTTACTTGTTGGATGATTGATGAATCCATGAAGGTGACAGTACCTGAGATTTTCCATTTTTCTTCAGTTCTCTCTTGATGAACAACAATTTGATTGCATCATCTTGAACCCTGTAATCATGTTCAGCCCGGATTTGGCGGAGAGATTCCAATAGTAACAGGGGGACCCGAATGTCATAATCATGTTTGTTAACTGCCGCACATAATTGAAAAAATCGAAGAAAATCGAAGAAGAAGGAAAAGAAGAAAAAAAAAGGACGGAAGAAAGAAAAGGACGAGGGTGGCCGCCAATCAAGCGCATGCGAAAGAAGAAAAAGAAGAAAAAAAGGACGACGAAAAAAAGGACGAAGATTTTTCATTCAACATTTTCAGTCCGGATTTGGCGGAGAGTTGGTGAAATTTTCCTATAAATAGAGATCGAACTTCTCATAAAAAAGACACACAAAAAAACACTTCTTCGAACCACTTGAGAGAGAGAACACTTCATGAAGGACAACACTTCATGAGATAGAAAGTGGAGGGAGAGACAACAACACTTCTCCCTTTACTTCTTCTTTCATTTATTCTTGTGAGAAACGAGTGGGAAAGATATAAAACAAGGTTTCCACCCAAACCATACAACAACAAAGGTTTCCACCCAAACCAAGAAGAATTATTTTTCTCAAAAAGAAAATATTTCTTCTCACATGTTCCAAGTCTCCATGTATTTTTAATCAAAGAGAAATCAAATTCTTCTTCCTACATAATAGTTATCATTGTCTTATGCATTTATAGTTCATTTGGAGAAAACCCAAAAAAAAAAATAGAATTATTAAATCAAGTATTGTCTTTAAGTTTTTAAAAGATTAGCATTAAATTGCTATTACTTTAACTACTTTCAGCATACTTAACAAAAAAAAAAAAAAAGAAGAAGAAGAGTATAAGAATTCTTGAAGCAAATACCCCATATAAGGTATATTAATTTCCTATCTATTCGGCAAGTTATGTAGTCATACAGGAACGGAATGGTTTTCCATTTCGTAGTAACACCGCGACTACTCTTTGCGTTACATAAAAAAATTGTGTTTTATTATTAATTTCTCAAGTGGGATAAATCAAAGTGTGGGTATTAAGCGGAATTCCCTCCTACATTAGACCCATTGTCAAAAATAATAACAATAAGCTTTGCATTAATTCTATTTTTTTTATTGAGCTAATCTGCAGGTTAATTGTTTAATTTTGAAATTTCATCCAAATTTCTTCTAAAAAAACCAAGGTTTTCACCCAAAGCACCACAAAACAAGGTTTTCCACCCAAACCACATAACAACACAAGGTTTCCACCCAAACCACACAACAACAAAAGGTTTCCACCCAAACCACACAACAACAAAAGGTTTCCACCCAAACCACACAACAACAAGGTTTCCACCCAAACCACAACAAAAGGATTCGTACATAGGCTTGAACTTGCCACTTGTCATTTATATGACCACTTTTTTGTAAAATCTAAGTCATTAAATTGGAAGAAAAAGATTGGAAATGGTTAGGGCCGAAAAACCAATAATACCCCTGTTGTGGCTGGAATTTTTGTCAACTGACTTAAAGATCTCGGGTTCAATTCCCGGCCACCTCCTATTTTTTTCCTTCTTATTTTTTTTCCTTCTCCTTCATTCTCCGAAAAAAAGTAAAATCGCCTTCTCATTCTCCTTTGCGCTTCTTCTACTCCTTCATTGTTTTTTTCTTCATCACCAAACTCCAACAGAGAAACTCCATTAGAGAAACGCCACCTACACTTCGCCGCACCACTACCACCATCACCGTTGCCGCAACAAGATCTATTTCCTCTTTCAAGTTAATTCGAAACTGAGAAATTTCAGTGACCTAATTTGAGTTCTATTGATGAAGATGGTGGTTTCATTGATGATAAATTAGTTGGGTTTTCATCTTCTTCATTAGGGTTTCAATTGAGATACTTTAATCTGTAGAGATTTGAGACGAGACAAAACTCAAATCGGTTCACTCAAAATCAAATCAGGGTTTCAGAATTACTCGATTCAATCTGTGTTCAAAATAGTTGCTCAATTCACCTTGATTCGTTTTGGCTGATGAAGGTATGTGTTAGATTCCCAATTCCAATCTACTGCATAACTGGTAAATTTCTCAATTTCAATTTCTATAATGCAACAAAACTGGGTGTTATATCATTATTTAATTTCGAATTTAGAGTTTATAGTTTCGATTGAATTCAGATTATCATCTTTATCATTTTCCATATTCATAAACTGGGTGAATTTCGTTTTTACTTTTGTTTGATTCGTTGAGTTCATTGATTCCCCTTCAATAGAAGATGCTCATATTTGCACAGCATACATAATGTCTTTTTATATCTTGATTATTATGTGGGAGAACTCTGTGTTTTACTAAATCCTATATTGATCATGATCTTTTTAAGTTGGGTTCTTTGCTATTTAATAATATCACATCTTTGGTTGTTGTATGTATTTCTTTTGAGCTGATTACAAAGAAAACCACTACTGTCCAATCCAAAATATTTTAGGTAGAGAGAATCAACAAAGAAATTGCATCGAGTTCGTATATCAAAATCCACCATAAGATCATATAACCAATTTGATTGGACAACCAATGAGTAAGTCTAGTTCATATCTGAAGCGTAGTGATATTCCAGTAATTGGCCTAGAACATTGTGAAAGAATTTCTAAAACAACAATAACAATACCTGTGAGAATTTAATGTTTCTGCAGCACCATCGCCTGGGCTAGCTGGTTCCTGAATGCTCTAACTTTGTGTATAATTTTCTAATGAGATGTCTCCGTTGTGCTGGAACTACGTACATAGTGTTTTATGCATTATAGAGTGGAATTATTTGATTTTTTTAGTCTTCTAATCAATATAGGCCTTTAATGTAGCATATTACGTACAAACTGCTGGAGCATGGTCTAACTGTCTCACGCTGACCAAGCTAATAGTGAGTTGAACGATGGGTCAGTGAGTTAACAGATAGAGATTGGACTTGGGACTTGGAAGTTGATGCATTGCACAATGTTATCAAAACATTGAACTAGCTTAAATTAGCTAGCTTTTGGAGTTTTAATTGGGGGTGTCAAGACCTGCCCAACTAAGTTTGATGGGTACCTGGACCTTATTCTGA
This sequence comes from Papaver bracteatum, assembly GCA_023529315.1. Lineage (NCBI taxonomy): Eukaryota > Viridiplantae > Streptophyta > Magnoliopsida > Ranunculales > Papaveraceae > Papaver > Papaver bracteatum. The sequence continues at coordinate 786,269 of JAJJWX010002877.1, forward strand.
TACATTCTAATTAGTAATTACTGTACAACTCGATACATAGTAAACCTTCGAAAGTGTTAAACAAAGTGATACATGCTAGGATGTTGGCATCTATTTTTTTGGGAAACTAGACGGCTTAATCCTGTTAGCTATGAGATAGTGTGTAAAATGAAAAATGTTTTTTTTCATGAAGCCTTTCCTTCGTTCCAAATACCAATATATTTTTTTTTACCGTACGATGTTAGTTGGTGCAGATATTTTCAACTGGAATAGAGTGAAGCTTTGTTATTGTGATGGTGATCTGAAATGCTTTCATATGCTTATATTGATGCCACATGTAGACTATGTAATCCATGCTAGAGATTGGCAAATCATTTGTAAGATTTGCCAATGATGCTGGATTCTGTTTTATGCGTTGCAGTTGGTTTGCCACTTAGTTGGGTTCATTTGAAACCTAGGAAGAAGGTAGATGAACAAAGTATGGCCTATGAATCTATGCTGCCAGATAGGAGAAAAGAAAAGGGTGGGGTTGGTGGACGATTGTTTTTGAACATTCTGCTTAACAGCAGCAAGCATGTCCATTTATTAACATATCCTGTAACTTTTCTTTTATATGCACTGTTGCCGTTGTCCCTATCTGCTGTAAACTTCAGAATATCGAAATCCCCATGAAAAAATAATACCATGACCCTGATATTGTATTTGGCTTATTTTGAGAATGAACTCCGTTTAAATTTCTGTAAAGTTCCAATTATGAATCCACCTTTTGAACAAATGCTAGTTTTTGCTGCATTGCATTAGTTTGATCTGAGACGATCTTTATTAAACACATCCTATAGTTCGAACTTTAATAACCTTATTTTGGAGCTAGAATGGCATCGTTTAGTACTTTGTTGCAGGAAATAAAAACAGCAAGGAAGAACTAGTAAAATCTGGAATTAGATCTTTTTTTAATTTTGCTTTGAAGGAGTTTTTTTTTTTTTTTTTTTCACTTCAACAAGGTTTCCCTTGTTGTTTACAATGGACTACCCAAGTTTTCAGTTTTTCGTTCATGAAAACTTGTTTCCTTTTCATGTTATGCTATTGATATTGACATTGTTTTATTGAGTGATATATGTAGACCATCGATATTCTGACTTCGCCTATCCAACCTTATGGGATCGAGAAGAAGCTGGACTCCCTCGTCATTGGTGAGAATTTACAGAATTCCTCTATTAAGAATTTTGTTCTGCCAAACTTTAGAAATATTTTACTCGAGTGACTGAATATTCTGGGTTCCACATCTGCGTTCCTAGGTACGATTATCCTAAAGAGTTGCTGGATAAGAGCAAGCAACTTTCAGAGGTATGCCTACTTTGGATTCTTGTTTACTACAAATCCTTAAAGGGATCTCTTCTTTAATTTCATTTCACAGTGGACCTTGTAAAACTATTTCATTTCACAGTGGGCCTTAAAGGGATTAATCTAAATTGGTTCATCTAGATTCAATTAGTGTTCACAGGTGACTCGTAGCTTAGTTTGTGAATACTTACCTGATTGTTACCATTGTAGATGGGAAGTCCTCGACTTCAAGAGCTAGCTCGACTTCGAGAGCTAGCTGAGAATGAGAAAGATGAACAAAGAAAGGCGTGTAATGAAAGGCGACGGGCTTTGCGTGCACTGAGAAAGTTTGAAAAACAAAATATGGCAGAAGTAGTACCACTGCAAAGAAGTCAAAGGCTAACTCCGCAGGCGCAAATTCCACAAAACCTTGAAGTAGTACCACTGCGAAGAAGTCAAAGGCTAACTCCGCAGGCGCAAATTCCACAAAACCTTGACTGTGATGCATCCCGTAAGAGAAAAGGGAAGGCTGTTGTACACGACAATCGAGTATGTGGTTTTGCCAATTATTTTTGCTTAATGTATAGTTAAATGTTGGCTTGAATTTCTTATTTAAGCTTATGCTTCTGCCTTTTTTTTTTAATGGTAAACAGCCTCGGAAAGAAGGAATATTTGAAGTGCAAAACCTTGACTGTGATGTAACTCCGCATGCGCAAATTCCACAAAACCTTGACTGTGATGCATCCCGTAAGAGAAAAGGGAAGGCTGTTGTACACGACAATCAAGTATGTGCTTTCTCCAATTATTTTTGCTTAATGTATAGTTAAATGTTGGCTTGAATTTCTTATTTAAGCTTATGCTTCTGCCTTTTTTTTAATGGTAAACAGCCTCGGAAAGAAGGAAGATTTGAAGTGCAAAGATGTATCGAAATCGTGCCACTGCGTAGAAGTCTAAGGCTAACTCCGCAGGCGCAAATTCCACAAAACCTTGACTGTGATGTAACTCCGCAGGCGCAAATTCCACATAACCTTGACTGTGATGCATCCCGTAAGAGAAAAGGGAAGGCTGTTGTACACGACAATCAAGTATGTGGTTTCTCCAATTAATTTTGCTTATTGTGTAGTTAAATGTTGGCTTGAATTTCTTATTTAAGCTTATGCTTCTGCCTTTTTTTTTTAATGGTAAACAGCCTCGGAAAGAAGGAAGATTTGAAGTGCAAAGATGTATCGAAATCGTGCCACTGCGTAGGAGTCTAAGGCTAACTCCGCAGGCGCAAATTCCACAAAACCTTGACTGTGATGTAACTCCGCAGGCGCAAATTCCACATAACCTTGACTGTGATGCATCCCGTAAGAGAAAAGGGAAGGCTGTTGTGCACGACAATCAAGTATGTGGTTTCTCCAATTAATTTTGCTTATTGTGTAGTTAAATATTGGCTTGAATTTCTTACTTTACTTAGCTTTCATGTATTACCGGGATCGGTTATGTGCAAGTTCAAAATATTTACTAAAATCCCTGTCTAGGTTTTGTTAGTCTCAGTAGTCAGTACCCTTCAACGCTTTAACCTTTTTAAGCACAACCACAGATTATTGTCTGATTGATCTCAAGTGATCTCTAGCTTTGAAGCATTAGGCTCTCAAGTGATCTCTAAGCTTGCTTATCTCAGTTTTTTTCAGTAAATCACATCTTTGACAGACCCAGTTTCTCTGCTTATCCTGAACCTACTCGTTTATAGTTGAAACATTTAACGTCCAACACTGAAAAGATGAACAAAACTTGTAGTTAGTACTGCTTATACATTGTAGTTAGTGCTGCTTATACGAGGTATGGTACCAAAACACCAGAGAGAGAGAGAGAGAGAGAGAGAATGAGTGAAATGGGGGGAAATCTATGTCCCCAATCAGATGCCAAATCGTTCTGTGCATGGTTTGCTAGGCACATACTCATGATTCCTTGCCGTCTTCCCTTGATAAAAGTGTGTGTACCATTGTCTCTGTATCTTGCAACAGACATGTTAGTAGCATCCCTTTCTGCTTACTGCGTTCCTTTGTATTGTCACATAAAATGAAATTGGCCCATGTCATTGCAGCCTTTCATAAGTTTATGAATGCCAAAGTAGATTTTAAGATTGTTAACACTGATCTGCGCAGGAGATTGTTATACCTTGAAAACAGAGGTGCATTTCTGGCATCCTGAGGTGTTCTTTTCATACGGTTACTGTTACTGTTACTGTTACTGTTACTGTTCATTTTTTCTTTTTTCTTTTGATTTCTATACCGATTGCCCTAACAGGAACTTGCCATACGTTAGTTTCATTTCTTTTGTTGAAGTGTTCTTTTAATCAAAGATTTAAAACATTTCACATGTAGCTTTGACATTTGTAGGAAGCTTTTCAATTTTTAAACATTTGTTGGTATAAAGAACCATTACCATTCATAGATTTTGGAATGTATATCTTTGCTGTAAGGTAAACTAGCGTATATAGAGTTTCCAATTTGTATATTTGGTTAATTACTGTGTATGGTTCTCTGGATTTATATGTTTTGTAGCGTTAATCGGCAAAAGTATTAGCGAGGATTAGGCTCTTTGGATGATAGTGAGATGTTTGGGACCTAGGTATTTATCAAAGAAGAATTTTATGATTAAGGCTGTCATTGCAGATGGGATTCAACTATACCATACGTTTCATCGCTGGAACGAGTACCATAAATGTTTATCCAGATGTCTTAACTTATGGGACAGAATGGTTGAATATTAGCTTTTAAATGAGAAAAACATATGATTTGTTTTACTGATGTGTTAGTTGTACAAATTTTTTTGCACGCAAATGTAAAGTGTCAAAAAAGGATTAGTGTTTGCTGACGTGCAACGCACGTGCTCTCAACTTGTACTCATAAATATTTTAGTCATTAATCATTTTGCAGTTGACTTGCTGGGCACAGTATTTGATTCAGTAAGACAAACAAGTTTTTTACTTTTAAGTCTTTATACTAATCCAGAAAGTATAAATCACTCTATATGATAGAGTTGACTCGGCTGACATAAGTCAGTGTGTAGGCCTGTTTTGATGCAATGCTCTAGGTCAGGTTTGGTTAAGAGATTCTTTCCTGGTATAGGGTTGCCTTATGCTTACAGTATCATTAGAAACTTTAAGTTAATGATTTTCTCTCTTCTTCTTATTTTTTCGTGCTAAACAGTCTCGGAAGAAAACCAGGAGTGAAGTTGTGCGTTGTTGTATTCCTGTGAAACACATCTTTAAGAGTCTGACGTTGAGTCTTAGATCTAACCAAGAAGTAGAAGAAGATAGAGCTGCAAGATGCGTACGAAATCGTATGAAACGATATTTGAGATTACAAGAGTCACCTCTTGCAAGGCGTCGAAGTTCAAGAATTGAAGAAGCTCGACTCATCCTAGAGAATACGAGTTGTGATGGACTCATTGATGTTCCCGTACGCGCTGATACACCCTTAACATTTGCCTCAAGTGAAGTAGGCGGCTTCTTTGATCTACCAGGAGCAACTTCTTCAAGAGGAATTAAGAGGTAATCATTCAAACTCAATTATTAAGTTGTTGTTTCTACTAATTCTTAATCATTCCTCTGAAATAGTGCTTATTTGTATTTACGTTGTTAAATCTGATGTTAATTAGTTTCTGATTTTGTTATAGTACCACAGGCCATGTGTGAAGGAAAACTCAGATTTATCCAACATGTCATATGTATGGTAGCATGATACACGATATAATTAGTGTTGCGGAAAAACTGTGAACTTATAGAGTACCCACTGAGTGTCTGTAGGCTTTTTCATGGTAGTGACATCTTTGTTATATTATCACAATTTAGTATCTTCCCAAGTTTTGGATGCTGTAAATACACACAATATGTTAGTGGATGATGTAACCTTCACACGAAAAAACAGATTTTCAGTTAGAGAACAGATTTTACTTTCGACCATTACCTTTGTTTATTATCACAATTCTGCTGTAATTCTGTCACGAAGTAGACTAAACTTTGGACCATTAGGCTTCTAATTCTGTCATTATTACTCATGTATTTTCTTAAGTTGGAGAACAGATTTTCAGTCGAATAAAATTTCTTTTTCCTTTATTTTATAGGTTGACAACTTCAGTAGCAACAGTTGGGACTCTTTTTCTCCATGACGTACAGTTAAGATATCCCTCATGTAGACCTAATACTGCATGTCAGAGACGATACCGTGCATCCGGTACAATGCATCAAAGGATTGTAAGGAAATACATGAATAATATGCATCAAAGAAACTATCATCGTAGAAGAACTCAAACAATTAATGAAGAAATACGATCTAATGCTCAGTCAAGTCCTGCTGCTGTACTATCAAATGGTCAGAGGTTTAGAAGAGCTGTGGATGAGATAAAATGGGTTTCTTGTGTCGGATGTAAAACGAAAGTCCTTGATATTTCAACTGAAGGCATATGCACATATTGCAAGAAGGATAAAGAGGACAGGTCAAAAGTTTTTATGTTTAGTGAGACCAATAAGAGGGATCCGGGAGAAGTACCGGTGGAGCTATGCCGTTTAACGGATCTTGAGAAGATTCTTATTGCTCGTGTCCATCCGGTAATGTCGGTTTATCGTGTCAAAGGTCAGCAATACAAGTATGGTGGTAATGTAATAAATTTCGTGCAAGATGTGAGTTCGATTGCAAAGGTACTTCCATGTAAACCTGAGGATTTATCGGCGATTCTTGTTGTGAAGAGAACTGGCAGCGTTTCAACAAAGGAGTTTATAGTTAGGAGGGAGTATGTGCGGCAAGCCTTGGAATGGTTGAAGGCAAATCACAAGTACTACAAGGATATAGAAATTAGTGATGAGAATATAGCTTCTTTGCCTGAGGAAGGTGTGCCACTTGATCTCCCGGTTATGGATGCAGGTATTGAGGAACAACGTGAAGATGATGTACATCATGGACCTCCAGAGTTGCAAGATCAGTTTGTTGGTATCGACGATTTTGAATCTGTAGGTACGATTGGAGTTAATGTCCAACCAGATCAGGAGAGGGAGATCAGAAGAGCTTTGGAGGAGAAAGAAGGGGTAGAGAAGACTAACGTGGAATTGCCGTTTTCTGGTCAAGTGATCAGTGAGTTCACAACTCAAGGGTACATCACCATGGCGTTTCCGGCGTTATTTCCTAGTGGTAACGCTGATTTACGAGAACTAAGAATTAGGAAAGTTCCTGCACGTCTTTATTTTCAGTATTTGATGAACTACTATGATCAGCGCTTCGCTCGGGATTCAAGGTTTAGGTATTTTGCTTGGAATTCTGTGACTAGGTGGCGAGCATTAACTTTAGGAACTATTTACATAAATAGGAACCCAAGAGACAGTGAGCTTACAATTGAAAAGATTCGAGAAATGGTTTCATCAGGGGACAGCAGTTTAGCTTGCCGTGTTGCTTATTGTGCGCAACAGATGCGAGGGTGCAGAGCATATTGGTATAGTCGATTGAAGGAGCTTATATCCATGGTCAATCAGTTGGGACCGCCGACTGTTTTCTTCACACTCAGTGCAGCAGATCTCCAATGGCCTGAACTGTACAAGCTTCTTGACACGGAAAACAGGTACATCGTTCATATTACTTTATTGTTCTGGTTTTTGGTTTTGGTTTTGTTGTTCCTTGTGATTCGTTATACTAACCTTCACATGGAAAACAGGCTGGAAAGATTAGATCCGAATAGAAAGAGGAGAGAAAGGGCAAAATTACTGAACGAGAATCCGTTAGTTGTCTCGTGGTTCCTCCATAAAAGGGTAGATTTATTCTTGAAGTTGTTTCTGAAGAAAGAGTTTAAGGTGGTTGATCACTGGTACCGGTTCGAGTGGCAGAGCAGAGGTAGCGGGCATGTTCATGGTTTCTTGTGGCTCGAAGACAGACCGGATCCTTCGCGTATTGCCACAGATGAGGAGGTAATTGTTGTATTCTTGATGTTATTGCACGAAACAAGAATCCCAGAGCACTGAAGAAAATAACTATAGGATCAAATATGCTTACTTAGGAAATATAATTAACCAGCTAGGGTCTAAATTCTTGTTTTGCAGCATATATTTATTCTTAGGTTAGCATAGTCGCTATATAGTACCAATTTAGGGCACAAATCAGGCTAATTTAGGTTCTTAGAGGCTTACAACTAATCTAACATAGGGCATTGATCTGATTGGCCACTTCATTAAAAGAACAGTTTAAAACCGAAAACTACGGACACAGATAAATTGGATTAAGATTCAGAATCCTAATTTTTAGTGTTCTATCACCTCTTCAGTTTAATGAATTTATCTGTGAATTTTTAGTTGTTTTAATGTTCTATCATCTCTTTTATCCTAATTTTTAGTATATGACTTAAATGAGGGGAGGAATGGTGGTAGTTGGGTTGGTAATGGTACAAAAGAGAGAATGGGGTTAAGTGGGCATGCATGTCTTTGACAGAAAGTGAACAGTACCCAAAAGAGAGTGTTGCAGCTGCACTTCTGCTGACAAAACATACCTGCTGCCCTGCTGACAAAACAGTACCCAAGTGATGCATCAACTGTCCATTCACATAAGCTAATTAATAAAGGGATAAGCTTGCAAGCTTAAATTTTTAGTGTTCTATCATCTCTTCAGTTTAATGAATGATGTTATTTGAGCATTTGATGGCCTTTGGTGCCGATTTTAGATACTCCATTCATTATGCCTGACCACTATTTCTCTGATTTAGACTCTTAAAATACCATTGCATCTTTTTAAATCGTTATGGTGTACCTTTATAATCTAAACGGCTAAACCTTCTTTTTTTTTTAATTGTAATACGATCTTCGGATGGTGTTCATGATTCCTTTGGTTTTTTTTTTTTTTAAATCATTCTTAAGCATCTCTGGAACGTAAAAACGGTTCTCATATTTCTAATGGAAATGACATTGCAGTTTGTGGAAAAACAAGTTTGCCTGAAACAAAATGATGATATGGTTTCTTTACGGGATCTTCATTCTTAACCATTTTTGTGAATGCAAAACTGGATAACTGCATTTTACTTTATTGTTCTATTAATCTTGCTAGTTTTGTAGAACATCTAAATCATTAAGACGATAGCCTCCTTGGGTTTCTGCAATGAAGGATGCTAGTGAAACAAAGACCGATACTTAGGAATTTGCCATGCTTAGTAAGTCAGTTAGATATTCAAAGACACTGACTTAAAAACCTTCCTTTCTTTACCCCTCTCTCCTTCCCCACTTCTACATGAATCAGGGTTTTGAAAATGGCTTCTTCATCTTATGAGTTTACTCGAGCAAGTGATCTATCTTTGTGCCTGCTAATTAACATGGATCCTTTCTGTACGGTTTTACTGTGTAGGGTGGGATTCAGTGATGATTAAAGTTTATGTCTTTAAATATTCAATCATATACTTATGTGAGCTGTTTTCATTGGTTTACTTTACATTTTCTGTAGAACCATATTAATCAGACGGAAATCAAGGACCTGGAATTACATTCAAGGTGGTCGTGTGTGATGTTTTCTCAGGTCCTCCAAGGAAGTGTCTCTTGTATAATTTTGTTGCTTTTATCCATGTATGACTATATGTACTGGAGTGATGTGTTGTTTGCCAGTATTCAATGTTATTCTTGAAGTCATGTACTTTTGTTCTAAGAACCAGACATCTGAGTTTCAAGTCTCTCAATCTTATCCCGTTTGATCTGAGAAAAGTATACATGCTTTTCCTGTTGCCGGTAGGGTTTTGTACTCCTTGTTGCCATACAATAGTGTACATGATATTCCCTAATAGAAACAATTTTTTTTATTATGGACAGGAATTCTTTTAGTTAAAGTATTGAATTATTTCATGTATATTGTTTGTGTTTAGATCAAATGGGATAAGATTTGTATTATGTATAATTTTTTATTTGTATAATTCCACACCATGTCTTTTTTATTTTTTTCCAGCCATTTATATTTGTATTATGTATAATTTTTTCTTTTCTTTTCTGATAAAATGGGCTGATACTGTATGTGGACTTAAATGTTTTTTTTTTTCTTTTTTGTTTTTCAGGCATGCCGTATGATCTGCAATTACTTTGACAGTATGATATGCACATGGAACCCGGATCCCAGTTTCAGAGTCGTCATACAAGACAATCATCCGTGTGCACAGGAAATTTCAGAGGATTCAAATTTGGAAGATGATGATGATGATTATGCTGCTTTGGTTAACTATGTTATGCGACACACTAAGTGTGGAAGTTACTGTTTGAGAAAAAGCAAGGTTACAAGGCGAAATGAATGTCGGTTTAGATTCCCAGTTGAGCTTTTAGACGAATCTAAGCTAGTTGAAGAACCAGCTGACAGCAACATGTTCAGATTTCTTGGCCGCAGAAATGATCAGTGGTTGAATTCTCACAATCGCGTGGTTCTACAAGCATGGAGAGCAAACATTGACTGGTCTGCTGTGACAACCACTGAATCCGTTACCCGTTATATCGCCAAGTATGCAGCAAAGGCAGAACCAGCTTCAAGGAATTACATCGATATTTTGCGAGGAATCATTGATAATCCACTTCGACCTTGTCATGATTCAGAAACTGCCGTTAAAAGAATGCTCATTAAGAATGCATCGGAAAGAGACGTATCTGCACAAGAGGTGTGCCACTTACTTATGGGTTGGAATTTGTCGGACTCGTCGAGAAAATTCGTTACTTCAAATCTAAGTGAAAATAGGTTATTCTCCTCTCAACTGCGAAAGCGAAAGAACAAAAGTAATGAAGATGTAGAGCAAGAAATAGCTGATCCGAATTTTTTTTCAAGGTATTTGAGCAGACCGGATGAGTACGAGCAGATGACGCTTATTGAAATGGCAAAAAAACATTATTGGGCTCGTCGAAAGTGGTGCAAACATCGTGTTGAGCCTGTTAGGATTTTACCAGATTTCAGCGGGAAGAAAATCATTCTAGATACTGATCTTTATGAATCCTATTGCAAACAACAGGTATGTAGAGTAGTCAACTCTTCTATGTTCCTATTTTGGGCATTTTATCCAAATACTACAGTAGATAAGGAAGCATTAGCTACTGTCATAGTCATAAGCGTGCATTCACTTGCTCTATTGTTCTTTGTTCGTTGTTGTCTCAATTATGACTTAAATCGTCTCTGTTCTTCATGTACCAACAGGTATTGTTAAATAGCCGATACAGAAGCTTAGAAGAACTGCAAGGAAATTTCCCTACGTGGTCAGGAAGGTACGCTGAACTCATCCGTCCTCCTGAAAATCCTTCGGTAGATCTTGGCATTGTTGAGGACGAATTTGAGGACGAAACGCATCCAAAAGGCGAGTGGTTAGACGAATGGATGCAAGCATCTGCAATGGCACCGAATTTCAAGGAATTGGAGGACACTGATCTGGGTAGGCGCGACATTGATAAAAACCATCCTTGGTCAAGTGGACTACTGGACAACCCTACCATTCACGATAAGATAGGATTCATTAACACCTTACGACAAGCCGTGCCAGATACACATGATTCTGGTTCGAGTACTTCTTTCCCTTCTCTGTCAAGACAACAACAAGCTGCACATGATCTTATTCTTGATTCTTTGAGGTCGAATTCAACTATTAGGTTGATTATCAGTGGAGGGGCAGGCACAGGGAAATCAACACTCATAAATGCCATTGTTCGGTCGACAAGGGAACTGTTCAGTAACGACAATTCTGTTCGTGTCATGGCTCCTACCGGTGTAGCCGCATTCAACATCGGAGGGTCGACTATTCACCATGAACTCGGCATCACTGCAGATAAAAGTCAGTCGTACAAGAAGTTGGAGGCAGAACGATGTAGACGACTGCAGGTGATATGTCATTGTCTTTAGTTTTTATAGTTTCCGTTACATAGGTACTGTAAAAATCTAGCTTTATTCATAGGAGAGAATAAGAAACTACTTACCATGTCTGATTTTAATGCTTTGCATATGAAACTTGCTTTTGGAAATATTATGTCCGGTTTTAATGCTTTCAAAATTGACTCACGCAGGTAGATTTCAAAAATACGAAGTTGATTATTATCGACGAGTACAGCATGATCGGAAGAAAGATGCTTGCATATATCGATCTTCGATTAAGAGACATTTTTGGAACTAACGAATCTTTTGGGAATATTTCTATTGTACTCGTCGGTGATATGCGACAACTTCCACCCGTTTTTGATACACCCTTATATGCTGAAGGCGGACGAGAGTTGCAACTGACAGGTAATCTCTCTTACTCTGAGTTTAAACAATGTGTTCACCTTGAACAAGTTTTCCGCCAGTCTGGAATTGAAGAGTCAGAATATAGAGAAGCTTTGTCGAGATTAAGTGATGGCAAGTCCACTGTTACCGATTGGAATATGTTTGCCACTAGGAGTTACGCGACCCTTTCAGTCAATGAGAAACACACATTTAGGCATGCTCTTCGTCTCTTTCCCAGTAAAGATGAAGCTTCCAGTTACAATGAAGAACGCCTCAGAGCGCTTGGGCTTCCCGTTGCTCGTATCCGATCAGTGAATAACTGTCCAACAGCTGAGGGAGCAAGTTCTGATGACGCGAAAGGGTTACAGAATATTTTGTTGTTGTCAAAGCAAGGATGATGTTGCGGAAAAACTATTCCACTCAATTTGGTTTGGTTAATGGCTCAACAGGAACCGTAAAAGACATCATATATAAAGAAGGAGATGAATCACCCGGAGATATTCCGATTGCTGTTCTGGTCGAATTCGACAAGTATACCGGTCCAAGGGCGTATGAAGAATCCACTGTGGTTCCTATCGTTCCAGTCACAACAAACTGGATATCATCTTCCGGCGTGCCATGCCAGCGGCTTCAGTTACCACTTATCTTGTGTTGGGCAATAACTGTTCACAAAAGCCAAGGGTTGACACTTGATCAGGCTGTTGTGAATATAGGAACTACAGAGAGACTCGGGATGACATTTGTTGCATTGTCACGGACGAGACGACTTAGGGATCTTGCGTTCTTTCCGATGTTTGATTACGAAAGATTAGAGAGAATAGACAAATGTTATGGGATTAAAAAGAGGCGCGTAGAAGAACAACGGTTACAAGAGTTAGCAATTGAGACTCAAGAATCTCTACAGATTTGATTAGAAGAAATTCTTTTACACTGTCAACTTAATACAATTTTGTTACATTATCAACTTAATACAATTTTGTTTTACAAATTAGAATAATACAATTTTGTTTTACAAATTAGAATAATACAATTTTGTTTTACAAATTATAATTATGATAAAAAAATTATGGACATCTCTTTTACATTTTTTTTTCCTTTACAAAGCTGAACCCATGGAATCACGTAGTGATGTCATTTCGTCAAGTTATTCGGTCGGCCCTCCCACCGTGGCAACGGTTTCCACCCAAACCACACAACAACCTTGTGCGGTGAACATCCATGAACGGATTCGCACATAGGCTTCACCCCTTGACAAACTAGGGGTCGTAATAGTCCGGCTTATCGACCCGCGCCAGGCTTCGATTTCTACAGTGGCGACTTCACTGGGGACTAAATAATGAGATTCGACTTGAAAAATGATTAATGAGAAATTTTATAATATTTCTTTATTATGAACTAACGTTCATATTTCAGATTTTTGTGATTTCAGGTACTCATCCAAGCTTAAGCAATCATAACGTGAAGGGGAGCTTACACTCGTATCTGGCATCGGAACAAAGGGGGAAGGCTGACCAAAATGCCTAACTCACAATCTGAACAAGATAATTCTGAAACTCTCAGCGTTTCATGAATAGAACAAATCGTCGAAGAACAGTTGGTGAAGTTCTTCGAGAAGTTTGGATATGAAAACCAAGAAAGGGAAGATAACGTGGAGGGCTCTAACTCTCGTCAAGAATCAAACGTCCAACCATCCGGTGATCGTCCGTATAACAACAAAGACGGAGAATCTAATGAACCTGGTAATCGTGATGAGAACGCACCAAGCAAAGAACGGCTAGAGTTCGAATGTTTCAAAGAACAAGTAACAAAGAGGTTGTTAGCCATTGAAGACAACAACGGCATCGAGAGCAAAGTGTGGTACACTCCACCAAAAGGAAAACTCCCTGAAGGATTCAAATTCCCTAAAATGGCGAAATATGATGGTCGCGGTCCTCCAGCATCTTACATCAACATGTACCTCAATTATCTAAAACCTCAAGGGTTAACAGATAATTGGCTATTAAACTTATTTCACCAGAGCCTAACTGGACTAGCTCTTGATTGGTATCAACATGTGGAAAAATCTACAATATCCACGTGGCCAACTATTACGGTGCTGCAAGTGACGCATAATGATGATGCGTTACAGAGTTGCAGGCCAAGTCAGAGTTCCGCCGTAATGGCGCATTGCGAAGCCATAATAGCGGTATACTGTATAGACCGTTAAGTGTCGAGAATGACATGACCCTGCAGGGCCAATGAAGCGCAAGAGTGGCGCTACATTGTAAAGATATTTGGCTAAGGAATGAAGCTTATTGGCCGACACAATGAAGCTTCATTAAGGAGAAGACAAGACGAAGCCAAAATGACAGATGCAACATGTGATGTTGGCATTAAGGCATATCCGTGGAATTGAGTTGGCCCAAACTCAAGGATGATGCAAGAGTGTAGAATAGATCAAGAGTTGGTCTATGGCATTAATTTAAGGCTGGCCAAAGCTTGAACAATGCAAACAAGTTGGCAATGCAAGAGTTGCATTGCTATTGTCAAGCTAATTGGCGAAGTGAAGCATATGTGACGCATGAGTAACTAGAGTGAGCTTAAGGAGTTGGTCTCGACAAGTAAAGCCTAAAGAGTGTCCGTGCATTAGCTTAGAGTAATAAAAATGCAGGGCCAAGAGGGCTGTACGTTGGCGCAAGGCAGAATCCAGTAGGCCAAGACAAGTGGCGCAATAAGGCTCAAGTGACGGTTACGAGCTTCATAAGCATGCCAATGAAGTGAGACAAGAGAGGAGCGGTTATAAAGGATTTTATAACCATGTGGAAGGTTTATAACCACCTAGAACAGATGTGGCATCTGTTGGCTTGACAACACAAAAGGTGGCGGTTGAAAAGCAAGCTGGCGGTTATAGAAACTACCTGATGGGACAAATGGCTGTCCCATGCGTGTGTAACGGTTATGCACGGTTTGGCCAAGCAAAGCTACTGTATAAATAGTCCTAAGGCATGGGAAATTCGGTAGCTAGCATGTGTGAGAGTTAAGCTAGCCTGTGTGAGAGTTAGCCTAACATATGTGAGAGTGAAGTTTGCATATGTGAGTGAATAGGAGAGTTTTTGTAAGACTTAGACTTGGTTCAAGGAGTGAACAAGTCTGTGTAAGTCCCCAAGTGGGCAAGTTTTGTATTTCTTCCCTTTGATCCAATAAAAGGAGTTGATTGTGTCATGTTCTAAGTGTTCTTGGTTGGATGATTGTTGTTAGTAAAGTATGGCATGAATTGGGTGCATTATGGGGTGCATTTGATGAGTTTAGAGAAGTGAAAGAAGGCTGTAAAGACTTCCGCTGTTATCCTGAAGTGTTGGCTGTTTGCAAAGGTGCAAAATTATAAGGCTGAAGTAAAAGTGGGTGAAGCTTTATTCACAGAACCATTGTGCTGCCGGGTTACACTTTTGCAGAAAATTCCTAGGGCGTTTGAAGGTGTGACACCAACCATGATTGAGTCATTTGTCGAACATTTTACCAAAAATATAGATCATACAATCGTCTTCCGCCAACTCGAGTCCCTCCGACAAGGGGCATATGAAGAGTTTATCGACTGGATGAGTCGATGGGACAAAAAAGTGCTTGAAATGTTCGAACGCCCATCTGAAGAAGCTCAGTTAAGGATGCTAATGAAAAATGTTTCCTTATCTTACAGGCTACCCCTCAACATGTCCGCACCCAAGAATCTTACTGCCTTTCGAAGAAAAGGGGCCAGCATCGAGGATGCCATGAGAGACGGTACATTCTCCGGATTCCTCATGGGGAAAACCTCAAAAAAAAAGAAGGAAGTCAATTATGTCAACCCCAGTCCTTCCAGACCCACCTACATCAAGGCTGCAGCAAAAGCACCAATGACAGAGACACTTCGGAAAGACAAAGGTCAGCAATATGTCGAAAAAAGGTGGAGCCGGAATCAGGTTTTCTCTGAACTAGACGGAGAAATCAGTGACTTCCTTCCCATGCTAGTTAAGGAAAAATTAATTCAACTCCGGGATCCTAAACCTGTACCTAATCCCAAACCTCGGGTTTACGACGAGTCAAAGACGTGCGGCTACCATCACAGTGCAGGGCACGATACCAATTCATGTTTTGTTCTGAAACATCTTATTCAAGATTTACTGGATGACGACAAGATAATCATCGAGGGAGCGTCAAAGAAACCTAATATACAACAAAATTCACTTCCAGCGCATCAGGGAAATCAGGTAATCAACTTCATTGAGGCGGACAACGCTGAAACACGTCAACCATACCTAATATCGGACTATACGACAAGGGAGAAGGTCCAAACAAACGAAGCCTCCATGATTGTTGATGAGAACAAAAGGCAATCGACGAAAGGTGCGCCAGACGCCAATATCCGCACGATGAATAAGAAACCATTGTTCACCATTGCTGGTAGCGGGAAAGTCATATACTCCGAACGACTGCCGGAAAAATATGAATAGGTACAACACCAAACAAAGGGAGGAAGACAATTCAAGCCTTCCAACTTGCGGAACGAAAACCCATGTGTCCTAGCAAGGGGCAATCCAATTTGGATAAGGCCAAGCAATCAACATGAATTGATAAAGGAAGACAACTTGCTCATTGAGTAGTTACGAAGAACAAATACGGATATCTCAATTTGGGGATTGTTAGAAGCATCGACCACTCACCATAAGGCTCTGCAAGAGGCATTAATCCTGATGCACATTCCCACATGAATCACTCTCAATGAACTAGTGCACCTAATTGACCAGGCTGCAAGACCAGGTGCAATTACTTTCACAGATGATGACCTACCACCGGAGGGGAAAGACCACAACAAAGGGCTTTACATTACCATTGGTTGGGAAAATATGATCATACCTTCCGTCTTCATGGACAACGGTGCTGGCGTCAATATATGCACGTTGAAAGCGGCTAAAAAGATGGGAGTCGTCATGAGCCGTATCACTAAAGCCGACGAATCAGCCTTGACGGTCTGAGCATTTAAGAATGGTAAGCAAACATGAATCGGTGAACTAACCATTGAAATATGGGTTGGTCCATTAAAGATCTATGCTACTTTCCTTGTAATGGACATCTCCGTAAGCTTCAACCTCCTTCTGGGACGACCATGGATGCACAAGAATAGAATTGGTGCGTCTTCCCTCCACCAGAAAGCCAAATTCTGGATGTGAAATGAACTAATTACTGTATATTGAGATGATGGGGAAAATGAAATAAGGTCCCATCAGATCTCAGTGAACATGATCCTAGAAATTCATAACTACACAACATAAATCCGACATGCGAACAAAGATAGAGCATCAATTCATCACGCATGTACGGGTCAATTTAAATACCGGAATCGAAATGTTCCGAAAATGTTACAGAAAAGAAAGTTCTTTCCGGGAATGGGGCTTGGGCTCCGACAACAAGGGCACACACAACCAATAACAATACCTGAGAGAAAGGCATTTGATACGGCAGGCCTGGGATATCAGTTGACCTACCGGGACTCTACGACATTCGGGAAAAGACGAGAAGATCAAGGAATCGATTAGAGCCATCAACCGTCCTTCCAAAATGGTTCATCCTTAAGGGAGGAGAAAATGTTCCAGCACCAAGCACACAAGCATAGATTACCCCAGTAGTAACAAGAAGAAGTTCTAACCAAGGAAAAGAAACCGAGGAACCCGTTTATGAAGGGGTAAGTCATATTTTTTTTATCCATCTCCCACTAACAACGCAGGGGAATACAGCAGACACAAAGGGGAGGATGGACGAGAACTGTAAGTTCCAGAACAAGCTCAACCCAGGAAACTGAAGGGACGATCCAGGAATGCATGGTCATTGCATCCTTAGGGTTGCAGTTACCTGAAAGGAGGAAATTTCCTATCTATAATGGTAAAGGCTCCCCCATCAAACACCTCAAGTCATTATTGTGGTACATAAGACCATTAAAGATGCACGAAAAGGACTTGAAACAATACTTCGGCGAAAGCTTAACTGGGAGTGCATCAGTATGGTATTCAACAAATGACCGCACTCTGCAAGCAGCGTGGCCAGAAATTATCAATGCTTTCATCAAGTATTTTTCAAAGATTCGACCAGAGCTGATCAATCAAAACTTGGAGCAGTGCCTCGAAGAACAAAGAGAGAGGTTCTGGAAGACCAATGCTAGAAGGAGGGAGGAATCATCTGATAGAAGCGTCTACACGATAATTCCCAACGAAGCAGCATCTTGCCATTCTCAGGCATACCAGAACAGTGTTGCACGTAGTTTCAACAAACACATGCGACCCCGAAACTTCGACGAAGGAGATATTGTGCTCAAAGAAATCCGTCCAGTAAAGCACACCGACCCAAGGTGCAAGTTCAAGCCAAAGTGGGAGGGCCCACTCGTTGTCAAAAAGATTTTTCAGGGAATGGAAGTGCAATTAATGGACCTAGATGGAGAAGAACTTCCATGGCCAACGAATCCAGTTCAACTCAAGAGGTATTATGCCTAATCAAAGGCAACATCCCGGCATAACTAATCCATGTATCTCCTCAAAAGATCAACTGGTTTGTCAGCACTCATGATTTTTATCATCATTTTCTGCTTTACCAACTTGTATTAAAAAAAAAGTGCGTATGTCTTCATAAAAGTTGTGCCATTTCAAAAAAAAAAAAAACATATTTCTAAGGTTTTGTTTTCAAAAAAAAAAAAAAACGGAGAGTTTGTCAATGATGAAAAGCTTAGGATTTGGGTATGGTGTTATGATCAACCGGATAGGCAGCTGAGCCAAACTCTCCAAATCAAAATTTTAGTGTTTTGCAGTTATTAAATTTCTAAGGTTTTGTTTTCAAAAAAATAAAAAAATAAAATAAATGATGATGATGAAAGCCTTAGGATGATATTATGCTACACACGTACCAAATAAGCAACTGAGGCAAAAGTTTTTGAGTGTTATTTTAAGCCTAATCATGTTCTAACCATGCTTTAAGCTTTTGTGAACGACGAGTTATCTGAGTTAAGGTCTCTCCACCGGAGTCAGCGATCTACAAAGTTGGTGCAAGTCAAACAAAGGACAAGAGCACCACCAGAAAGAAAATATTTCATTCACAAATGAAGGAATTAAAAGATCTTAGTCTACAACAATAAAAAGCATGAACGCTTCCTTATCTGAAGGATACATGATCAGATCGAAAAAAAAAAGAACAACAAGAAGAAACAAACAAAAGAAAAGAAAAAAGAAGAACAACAAGAAGAAACAAAAACTGATCTGATGGCAAACCAAAGAAAAAGAAATGAAAAACAAATAAGGAAAGCGGGTGATTTTATCTGAGTCTAGACCGAGATCCAATTTCTTCACCGTTTCCCATTGATCAAAACCAATGTGTGATAGTGGTAAAAGTTCCCATGTGACACGCTTGATCTAGACATCTTCATCCCAGGCAGATCATCCATACTTGTCAGAATACATCTAAATCTAAATCTGATTTCAAATTTGAAATATGGATTTATCTTTGTATGTATTTTGAAGATGCATATGGAACAATCTTGCATCTTTCCCTAAATAATCAGATCTTCATCTCCGAGCCGAACATTAATATGGATCTCAAGAGGTAGTACCATCAAGCACAGAAAAAAGAAGATTTATATAGATCTATATTGAGATTCCTCCAAAGACATCTCACTTCAGTTAACACTACTTCAGGAAGCACTTTATCCATCCGCTCAAACTCTATCTTTCATACTCCACCAATAAATGATTACTACGGCGATAAACCAAACAAGCAGAAAGTAGAAGAACATGAATACAGTGGTTAAGAAAAGAAAGATCAAAGTCCAGATCCGGCACATACAAGAAGGATCTGATGAAAATATGGAGGAAAGAGGCGGATGTGTAGAGAAAAGAAGCAGAAGAAGAAGAAGTTGAGGGTCGAGGAAGAAGAAGACGAAGTATATAAAGCGGAAGATTAGGGTTCCATCAAACTACTTTTCGGGCAAACCGAAATGAAGTCCATGACCCGCTGGGTTTCTCTAACCCATTAGGGTCATTCATCCGATCCGCTAGCTCATTTTCCCTGTATCAAAAAAAAAAAAGAAGAAGAACAAATGCAGTCTACCTCGTAAAGAAGTCGAAGCGTGGAAAATTCTTCAGAAAGAGTATCAATACGTTCCTGCATCCCCAGGGATTCTCTATTGATTTCATCATGCCTCAATATGATCCCGTACATCTCATTCACCACCGACTTCAATTGGCGCTCACGGCTATCCACCAAACAAAGCAAGTATTCTTGAAGAGGTCTAGAATCCTAAAACTAGAAATGAGTTAATAAAAGTATTAAGTCATTAAGGAAAAAAGGGCAGAGTAGCAGCAGTACCTCGGGAATATCTTCCGGGAGAGGTAACCCAACAATGTTTTCACGATCAAAAGAGCCATCTTCAATTGGAACCACATTTGAAGTTCCCAAGATAGGTATTTGGAGGTCCCATGTTGGAAGAAGATGGCCGAGACTCATTAATGGAACTTGTGGAGAAGGAGCATTGCTTGAAGATCCCATCAATAATGGACGAAGGGCAAAACCTAGATCACCCACTACAAGATTATCTCGGAAAACTTGGATAGAAAGAGGTGGCCATAAATAAACCGATCTCCAATATGAATCAAAATTCATTCCACGATCAACTGAATCTTCATAGGAACCTTGCGATTGGCGTGAAATCTCATCCATATATTTAAACGATGCATAAGGAAAACATGTATCGTCAGGAGGAAGAAAACGGGGTGTAGCGTCTGGTTGACTAATTTGCCGCCCAAATATGTCACCAAGATACCAAGCACAGTAATCTGGGACTCATAACAAGTACCGAAGCATGCTAGACGACATGGCATGAATGACTCTTTGATCACGCCGAATTAAATAATCTTTCCAAGGGTCCCAGCAAATCTGCGAACAAAATGGAGGTACACACATATAATAATAATATATATATATATATATAAAATGGTTTCTTACAGATTCAACCGTCGCTTCCTCCAAACAAAGGCGTGTATATGCAGTCGAGTAAATTCGAAGTGCACCTTTTCATATAGCCATTCGAGGAAATATTTGACTATTGGAGAAGCTTGTATCAAAAGGAGGGCGACCGGTAGGAAAATACTCATAACACCAATACTGTTACAAAAAAAAAATGAAAAAAAAAATCGAAAAAAAAAAGGTCTAAGATCGGTCGGCCTGAAACAAGGAGAAATGTACTCACATTCAAGATGGGACAGAATCCACATAAGGTTTTTGTTTGAAGGCGTGTTGCTCGGGTTAGATAGGTGTAAATTCGCGCCATCGCACAACTTCCCCAATCGTAAAAACTTACCAAATCAATGTCAGAAAATGCTGTCAGGTAGCCTAATTTGATATAGCCACTAGAAGAGCTAAGGAAGGTATGAACCGCAACAAAAATCAGGAAAGCTCTGGTAACCTCAATAACTTTAGCATCATCTTTTGAAGCATCGACAACGAAATCCAGCTCAGGGACCGAGAAATTCATCTTCAAGCCAGATAAGCTGACGTACCAATTCTTAGGGAAGATATCCCCACAGTGTGGTCCCAACATATTTCGGACATTCTCATCTGTCATGTTTACACCCAGCGGGACAGGATCTCCTACCCCCACACGGATGCCAGTAATCATGTATAAATACAGAGGAGTGATGGTTAACTCACAGTATGACAGGTGAAATGTATTAGTATCACCCCACCATCGCTCTGCCACGATTAAAACATTCTCACCATCATGGAACGGTTCCAAAGCTTCAATAAAGTCGTACCAACCGATCCGTTGTACAATCTCACGTACACCTTTGCATCGTCTCAACACCAACCACCATTCTATTATGCCAGTGGTCCCTCCACAAAAACGCGCCCAAGCGTAATTATGTGAAAGAAAGCAATGGTTGAGAAATAATAAAAGAAAGCAGGGAAAGCGAAGAAGAAAAATTCGATCAACAAAGAAACTTACAGGTCTTCCCGGATTTTTGTAGAAACATGATTATCCACGTCATGTGAAACCCCAACCTTTTGTTTTTTACGTGCCGGCGGCAAAGGAGGACGAGCAGAGAAAATGCCAGAAGGCTGCCCAGATGTCATCTTGAAAGAGAAAACAATAAAAACAAATAGAAGAAGAACCCTGGATAGAGGATAATCTTCTCCCCTAGTCTTATAAAGAACAAAAAGTACTTCCTTCTTCAGGAATCTTGGAATAGAACGACGACCCTTTCCAAAAAAGGGTCTATTCCGCAAAGGAAAATCAACCGTATCAAGTCAAGGCACGACACACCGAATAGTTGTGACCTCAAAACAGAATCTGCGACGGACTGCATAGTGCAAGGCCCGACGCCTCCTAGGAAATCGACGAAGCTTAACCAGGGAAAACCTGGCCAATGTCACAAATTCCCGCATCAACAGTTTAATCACCGTTCATCAACAACAAACGAAGCACGAAATCAGGACCACGACTTTGTCCGTTAACCACGAGAGATTACTCCCAAAGAAGATGCACTTCCAGAAGTGGTAAATGAAACTGACAAGCTCAAATGGGACAAACCCGGCCAATGTTAGAATTTTATTCATCAACTTTTTCAACTATTCAATCGTCTCGAACAAGGGGCAATCCAACTGAATCAACCGCAAAGGCTCCAAAACATAAGGAAAATGCAACTGACAGCTCAACCGGGGCAAACCTGGCCAATGTTAGAATTTTCTTCATCAACTTTTTCAACCATTCAATCGGCCCGAACAAAGGGCAATCCAACTGAATCAACCGCAAAGGTTCAAAAACATCAAGAAAATGCAACTGACAAGCTCAACCGGGGCAAACCTGGACAATGTTAGAATTTTCTTCATCAACTTTTTCAACCATTCAATCGGCTCGAACAAAGGGCAATCCAATTGAATCAACCGCAAAGGTTCAAAAATATCAGGAAAATGCAACTGACAAGCTCAACCGGGGAAAATCCGACCAATGTTAGAATTTTCTTCATCAACTTTTTCAACTATTCAATCGGCCCGAACAAAGGGAAATCCAACTGAATCAACTGCAAAGGTTCAAAAACATCAGGAAAATGGAGCTGGCAAGCTTAACTGGGACAAACCCGGCCAACGTCAGGACTCTCTTCATCAAAAAAAAAAACAGAGCGCGAAATCGGGTCTACGACTTTGTTCGCCAACCGCGAGCGATTACTCTCAAAGAGGGGCAACTGTTGACACCCCAATTTCGCACCTTCCATGGAAAATATCAGTCTTATGCTTCAAAGCCGAATACAAGGGAAATTCTTTATGGAACAATTAAGGATTTCCATATCCTTTAAATCAGCCTACAAACACTACTCCTACCCATTTCATTACCCATTCAAACCCAGGAGTTCTTGCTATCACATTGAAGAGGAGGAAAATACGAAGTCAATGGAGAAAGAACAGAATTATTCTGAGTTCGTATGAAGAAGTTATGAGCTAAGGGGAAGTCAAGTTTAAAGCAACCACTAGAGAGAGTCAGGTATTTTACAATAGGGGACTGTCAAAATACAACAATACTAAAGGCACCTGATTTATTACTAAAGGCACCTGATTTATTACTAAGGGCACTTCTTCTTCTTCCTTATGAAGAACATGAAGAACATGAGTGTTTTTAATGGTGGTCATCATGATGATCACGATGATGATGGATTTTGATCAATAATGATTTTCGATTTCGAATATATCACTAGGTTCCTAGGGACGATAGGAAGCTTGGGCATGAGCCTGATTTCACATCAATCATGTTTTTGATGCGGTGAACAGTAACAATACGATGAACAGTAACAGTACGGTAAACATCATCAGTACGGCGAATAGTAACAATGGGACCCGCATGTCATAATCATGTTTGTTAACTGCCGCACATAATTGAAAAAATCGAAGAAAAACGAAGAAGAAGGAAAAGAAGAAAAAAAAGGACGGAAGAAAGAAAAGGACGACGGCGGCCGCCAATCAAGCGCATGCGAAAGAAGAAAAAGAAGAAAAAAAGGACGACGAAAAAAAGGACGAAGATTTTTCATTCAACATTTTCAGCCCGGATTTGGCGGAGAGTTGGTGAAATTTTCCTATAAATAGATATTGAACTTCTCATAAAAAAGACACAAAAAAAAAACTTCTTCGAACCACTTGAGAGAGAGAACACTTCATGAGATAGAAAGTGGAGGGAGAGATAACAACACTTCTCCCTTTACTTCTTCTTTCATTTATTCTTGTGAGAAACGAGTGAGAAAGATATAAAACAAGGTTTCCACCCAAACCAAGAAGAATTATTTTTCTCAAAAAGAAAATATTTCTTCTCACATGTTCCAAGTCTCCATGTATTTTTAATCAAAGAGAAATCAAATTCTTTTTCCTACATAATAGTTATCATTGTCTTATGCATTTATAGTTCATTTGGAGAAAACCCAAAACAAAATAGAAATAATAAATCAAGTATTGTCTTTAAGTTTTTAAAAGATTAGCATTAAATTGCTAGTACTTTAACTA
Organism: Papaver bracteatum; assembly: GCA_023529315.1. Lineage (NCBI taxonomy): Eukaryota > Viridiplantae > Streptophyta > Magnoliopsida > Ranunculales > Papaveraceae > Papaver > Papaver bracteatum. Next base: position 810,325 of record JAJJWX010002877.1, read on the forward strand.
CTTTCAGCATACTTAACAAAAAAAAAAGAAAAAAAAAGAAGAGTATAAGAATTCTTGAAGCAAATACCCCATATAAGGTATATTAATTTCCTATCTCTTCGGTAAGTTATGTAGTCATACAGGAACGGAATGGTTTTCCATTTCGTAGTAACACCGCGAATACTCTTTGCGTTACATAAAAAAATTGTGTTTTATTATTAATTTCTCAAGTGGGATAAATCAAAGTGTGGGTATTAAGCAGAATTCCCTCCCACATTAGACCCATTGTCAAAAATAATAACAATAAGCTTTGCATTAATTCTATTTTTTTTATTGAGCTAATCTGCAGGTTAATTGTTTAATTTTGAAATTTCATCCAAATTTCTTCTCAAAAAAACCAAGGTTTCCACCCAAACCACCACAAAACAAGGTTTTCCACCCAAACCACGCAATAACACAAGGTTTCCACCCAAACCACACAAAACAAGGTTTCCACCCAAACCACACAACAAAAAAGGTTTCCACCCAAACCACACAACAACAAGGTTTCCACCCAAACCACAAAAAAAGGATCAAAAAATCAAGGTTTCCACCCAAACCACCACAAAAGAAAAACCACCATAAAAGAAAGAAACCACATCTCCATAGTCTAAGTTCCACCCAACTTCTAACTATGTCTCTTTTCCAAATAGATCATGCATGAAAATCTATTCTCAATAAATTATAAACATTTTCCCCTTTAATCATGAAGTAGAGGCCAATCTTACGATTGGGCGACTAATGGGTGCCTAACACCTTCCCATCCCGTACTATAATCTCCTTACCCAGACTCTCTGATAGCAAACCAAAATATGAAAGTCATAACTAGTTTTGTTTTCCCGAAAGAATTCAAATTAGTTAAAGGGTCCTGACTCCCCTTAGTCAGGTGGCGACTTCAAAACATCTCTCTTTTCCTTGCAGAGTTATCCCTCTTACTAACGAACTAGTGAGAATATACCCCTGTTTGACATTGTGCGGTGAACATCCATGAACGGATTCGCACATAGGCTTCACCCCTTGACAAACTAGGGATCATAATAGTCCATATTATCGACCTGCGCCAGGCCTCGATTTCTATACCGGGATCATTCTATTAATGCTCAAGTCCACCAGTTTTTGTTCAGTGACATTCGAGTCATGACAATCCAAAGCTTGGACTCTGGAACTCTTCACATAGTCGTTCAGATGTTCAATACTCTTCTGAGACATTCTTCCTAAGTCAGAGAGAGTAATATGCTCTGGGACGAAGAAGTATTTCATGTAGAAGGCATTAACCATTCCTCCATGACTAGTGATTCTCCCAAGTGAAATGTAGTTGTACCAAGTGTATGCTCGGCCTGTCAGAGATTTCGAGAATTCCTTCAGACGGACAACATGATTGTGTTCGTGCTCTCCTAGTGCCTCAAAGAATCGAGAGATGTGTTCTCAAGCATTCCTATTCCATTGTAAAGTGTGAACATTGGAGAAGTGTAGCCTTTTGGAAGAGGGATTATTTGTATATCAGCGGGATATTGAGGTTGATGACGGTGCATGGACGGTGTGTTCCCCTTTCCTTGATTTTCCACAAAGCGTTCCAGATCTTCACGAGTGATGAAACTAGCAGGTTCAGGTTCTGCATCTTTACAGGTTTCATCATTGTCAGGGAATGGAATAACTTCGAGATCCATAGTTGGAGACGTTTCCTTGTCTTTTCCCTTCTCCCAAGTTTTTTCTGACATTTTGTTAGTAAGAGTCTTGAGGTAATTGCACATCTCTTTCTGCGTCGCAGCCATGTCAGTCTGATTTTAGCAAGAACTTCCTGGACCTTCATGAGATCAGCAATGTTATGCGGATCTTCTCTGAGTTCCTCGGGATGTCGACCAAAGAGAGGATGATTTTCGACATTAGTGTGAGGAGGGGTAGTGTCTCCACCACTGTTGGAAGCAGAAATACTTTCTGGAATTTCATCGTTGTTGCTGGTACTAGCGATGTTTGTGTTAGGATTTGTAACTGATACTGACCTAAGACCAACCATTTTGTGAAAATAAGAAATTGCAACCGAGAGAATGATCTCCCACTATGGTCGCCAATCTGTAGATGGGGAAAACAGTTCGCTGGTTTGTTAGGAAAGTGAAGAGTCGAGCGTGTTGTCGAGACTCCTCGAACCGGGCAAACTGCTTAACCTCACACAGATGCACTTCAAAGGGAGTGCTTAGATTCGAGAGATCAATCTGAAGGACTCCGGCCTAAACCAAGTCAATCCGTTCCAGAGTCAATTCGGCCACAAAGAGGGAGATGGGTCGATCTGTAGGAGGGAAGCTGAGAATTATGTGGGATCAGTGATGATCAAGGATTGTGGATATATTGAAGGTTTCTGTAATAATTGGTGAACTATTGAGTTCGAATAAGTTCTGATGGATTGATGAATTCTTGAGAGTAGTTTCTCGAGAAATTATGTGTAGACTAAAAACATTGTTGTTTAATCATGGATTCAAAAACTTATTTATATTGTCAGAGTTGTGAACACCTTGATCCATGTAAGTTTGACAGTTTCATGAGTGGAAGAGTGGGCAGATGGAAGATCGTGGTAAACTCAGTTCCATGTCATGTGGAGACTTGACGGATCGTGCACCCACTATTTTGATAACTCCTTCAATCGTTGACACCACTTACGCATATTTCTCATTGTGGATGAATCCACGTACTGTAGGCCACCAGACCAAAACCCTAGTTGTTATCCTCCAATTTGACGTGATTTATGTATCAAGAATCGTGGAGTCTTTATGACATACATGTATTTAGTTTGTCAGTTGTTGATTGATTAGGCAATGAGCCTAGGTTTTGTTGAATCGAGCATGTTTGGCAAATGCTCAACGATTCATGAATGTTAATGTTGTTTGTCTGAGAAAATATTGTAAAGTCAACGAGTTGTTGAATATTGATGAGTTACTGAATATATGTGGATTATTCGAGCAACTGAGCAAGTGTTGCTCAATTCGACGAATTACTGAAATATTGAGAATTTGACGTACAATTGAACAAGTATTGCTCAATTCGACAAATTATTGATAAATTAAGAATTTGACATGCAATTGAGAAAGTATTGCTCAATTTGAAAAATTACTGATAAATTACTAAATATTGATAGCTGGATCAACATTTGAGCAACTGAGAAAATATTGCTCAATTCGACGAATTATTTATGGGTGACGAGACCTAACTAAAATATTGGTAGATTACCGAATATTATATAATTAATCCGCGTGGATCAACATAAGTTTATTTGGTGTTTGAACTTTCTCAGAATAATGATTTGTTGAGCGTTTGTTCGAAAACCCTAATTTTTGACGAATTGCTCATTAGTCGACGAATTGCTGAAAATTGGTCATGAGCAAAGGACGGACCGAACACATGATACCCTGGACGTCCATGTGATTCCCAATTGCTCGAGTGAGCGTGTACCGGGGTTCTCAGTTAGAGAGTTGGTGAAGGAATGATGATTAAATGCAGGTTTCATCATTTATTGAATTACTGATGGGTTCAACATTAGGAAAAAACCTAAGTATGAAAGATGAGGACCGACCAAGAGAGAATGGGGCCGGATCTTGGTGGTCACATGACTAGATGTTGTCTGTTTGAGCAATCCCCAGGTTGGTTGGAGAGAGTTTGGGACCAATACGAGTGATTGCGCAAATTAGGTCAAAAATGTGAAAACGTGTGGGACCGGCTTTGTGCAAGCCCTAGGAATGACCCTGGTCGGTCATTAAGGCATGCACGTGTTTCCATGGTGTCCGTGTCTCCGTACTGAGAGTTTCAATATTTTCTGATGTGCGTTCGAGCAACATTATGAATTTTCAGAAGAGTTTCACCTTTTTCTTGATTTTTTTTTGGAATGAGCATGTATGCTCAATTAATCAATATTTTCTAAATACTAAAATAATAATATTTTAACATTTACTATTTCCGTGAGAGACTAGCCGGTCATGTGACCACGTTGGCTTTTGAATTTTCATGATTTGAGCAATATTCGAGAAATTATGAAGAAATCATGATTTTTGCTCAAACCAAGGAGTTTCATGAATTTGAGGAAAATGATAATTATAAAAGACTAGGGATTGCAGGTTGTGGGACCGTCCATGACTAGGGAATGGCCGTCCGGCTACCATTCCCGGTCCCGCACTCCTTTTCCTATTTTATAATATTATTTTCATGAATCCGTGATGTTATGGAGAATCCATGAGTTTTGTTGAAACGGGGGAGTTTCATGAGTTTAGGAATAATAATTATAAAAAGCTAGGGATTGTGAGGTGTGGGGCCGTCCACGGCTTGGGCATGGCCTGCCGGCTATGTTGTCCGGTCCCGCACACCTTTCCCTATTTTATAATATTATTTCATGAATCTATGAAGTTATGGAGAATCCATGAATTTTGTTGAAACTCAGGAGTTTCATGAAATTGGGGAATGGTTATTATAATAGGCTAAGGATTGTAAGGTGTGGGACCGTCCACGGCTGGGGCATGGCCGGCCGGCCATGTTGCCCCGTCCCGCACACCTATCCTTTCCTTATTTTATAATATTATTATTTCATGAATCCATGAAGTTATGGAGAATTCATGAATTTTGTAAAAACAAGGAAAGTTGTTAAAATCAAGGAGTTTTTCATGAGTTCATGAAAATAACAAAATAGGGCAAAAAAATGGAAGGAGCATGGGGACCGGCTAGGGCATGGCCGGCCGATTGGTGGGCCCGGGCTCTGGGCGCTCCTTATTATTTTATTAATATTTGTTATTTTCTCCTGTTTTGCGTAGAATTCCTCATCTGTTCATATTTTTGGTTGCCCATTCGTGCATCCAGATACTCAGTCGTGCATCATTGTCGAGTACACTTACACCATTTTTGTGGGGCTTACTCAGTGTTGGTCCGGATGCCCGACTATGAGTATTTACTGCTGATCCATGAAATTCAGTGTAGAATAATTCATGAAATTGAAAAAATAAAAATGAGTACTTATTTATTATCAATTCATATGATCAGTTGTGGATTCGACCATGAATTCGGAATAATAAAATAGGCATTACCATTCCATTGGATCGTGGATTCGACCATAGAATCGGAGTAATAAAATTATCTTTTACCATTTCGTGAGATTAACAGCGTAGTTGCAGGAAATCCCACAATACATCCCTCACATGAATTCATAATAATTAACACATCTTTATGATCAAGAACAACACGTTTTATTAATTGATTCTAGTAATGTTACAGGAAAGAAATGAAATCAAGAATAGAAATATTGTTTTGGACTTTCTCTCTCCTCAAAACTTTCTTAACACTCCAAAAATTAATATCTCCCTTCCTTACCTATTCACTTATTTATATAGAATATTACATAGTGGATGACAGCTAAGCTGTCCTTTAATTTTGGATCTGGCTTACGGCATTTCACAAGCTTACAAATGTTAATTTCGCAAATATCCTAAACTTCGCTAGATTGTCACACTTTCTTTATGTTTATGTTGTCATCATCTGTTCTGTCATTTTTTATGTTAGTCTGCGACGGCATCGCAATGTTGTAAATGAAAATTTCGCAGGAGCGTTGTTGATGCGATATTATGATCATACATCTTGCCTCTTCTCATGTCTTCCATGCGAAGAGGATAATGTCATGAGAATTTGTACTTCAAATTGCCGCAACTATTCATCTTTCTATATTTTTCTCCCGACAAGGTTCCATGTATTAAACATAACCGTCTACACGTGTCGAATATTCCTCTTTAGACCGGTACGTTCGATGTTATCCGGTCATCACTCTTTTGCCTATTTAAGGGGGGATTTAGTAGAGAGATGATTTTTCTGCTTTTACTTCTTCGTATTTCTCACCTCCACGTCCTCTGTAAATTTATATCATCTGCAACTTTTCTCTTTACATTTTTACGGATTCATCTTTCTGTTACTGTTCTCATGGAATCATCAAGGTTAGTTTTCCTTTATCTTCTTCTGATTTTACTTAAATTTATCTTGTTTACTAGAATTATCTTATTTGATTTTGTTTGTCTTTGTGTAATTCCCGTACTTTTTCTATTTCAGCAAAAACACTTTTGGCATCAAAATTACAGTTCAGAACCCTAATAATCCCTTGACTTCGCAACCCAAGGTCGGAGCATAGAAAATAAAGTTTGCGAATCACAAGGTAGTAAAAAAAATTATTCTTTTAATAACAATATTGTTGCCTCGGTTTCTTATCTGGGTTGTTATTCGCAGGGTGACAATGATGCCAACAAACCCTCTAAGAAGTCTAACCATCTTAAGATTGTTGAAACTTCTGCTCCATTTCCTTCACTTATCTCTTCTAAATCTCCCACGATAAGTTCGCAAACTGAAACTTTACTTACTATCTTCGAAAATGTTGCCTCAGACTTTGCCGCTTCAACTGATCTTCTTACAAATGAAGCCTCTCTCATTAATCTTATTGCGAATGAAGTTTATTCTTCTGTCGTTAAAGCTTCTCTAGTTGATTCTTCCTTGGTTTCAACTTTTGATCTTCCTAAATTTTTTTACTTCAAATGACATAATTATTACTAAGAATGATTTGATTCCTCAGTATTCTGTTATCACCACTTCTTCATCTGAACACCTTCCTTTACCTAGAGAAACTGTGGAAGGAATGGACATTGCTTTCAAAGTTTTATCTGACGTTCTGGATGATGCTAAAAAGTCTACCATTGACCCTGTCAAATCTGGTGTCTGCAAGATTCTGAGTAAATATTTTGGCTCTGATAGAATTGTTTCGCAAACAACTTTAGAGAAGGAGCTCGAAGTCTTAAAGGAGAGTCTCCAAGCCAAAACCTCAGAATATAGCACTCTTCGCCTTGAAAATCAGAAACTTCAAAACGTTTCTTTGGACTTTGAACTTCTTCGAAAGAAGAATGATGAGTTAAAAGGTATGAATTTTTTTTATCTTTGTCCTGAATTTGCCTCTTAATAAATTTGTTCTTTACACGTTATTTTTTCTTAAAAGCATTCCTTCGCTCGTTAAGCTTTAAATCAGAAACGAATAATGGAGAGATATCAGTTTGAATCTGCCGCTGAAGAAATTCGCATTTATAGAGATATTTGGATGGATCAGTATAACCGATTAGATAACCTTCATACATATTCCGTGATCAAATAGATAATCTTACCAAAGAGAATACCCAATTAGTTCAAAAGAAAAGTTTATTAAGTAATGAAATATCTTGTCTCTCTGATGCTTTGACTAAGGCTAATCTGAAGATGGAAACTTTATCAGATGAGAATAAAATTTTATCTCAATAGAAGCGAACTCTTTCAAACAAGGTGTGCGATCTTTTCGCAATAGATTAATATGCTTCAAAAAGTATGTGATGACCAAGAACAATCTCTTCACTCATTGAAAAGTGAAATTAAGGAAGTAATAGAGTCATCTATTGCTGAGAAAAATGCATTCATCCAGGGTAGAATAGCTTTAAGTGTAAAGGAAAATCAACTTAAAGAACAATACTCCAAACTAGAGGAATCTTTTTCTTCACTTGCGAAGGAAAACGCTTTTCTTATTTCTAAAGAGAAAAACCTTCATTCTCGCCTACAAGGTTTAGTTGGAGATAATTTTGATGATGCGATGGACCACTTGGAGAATAGTGGCTTGGCCTTGATTCAATATATTATTTCGCAAAAGGAGGGTAGTCATAACTGCCCCAACTATCTCTTATTTGTCTAATCTCTTTGTAATATTTTCCTTGCGAATTGTTCGCCTGAATAATTTTCTTCGTTTTTCTTTTTCGTAGAATCTGAAAAAATCTTCATTCCTCTATTTCTGATTTGGAGTCTAAACTTGCCAAGGTTCGCAAAGAGAATGGAGTACTTGCTTCTTATCTTGTTCTTTCTCGCGATCGAGCATAAAGAAGATTTGACTACCTTGCTTACTTCAAGGATATTCAAGATAGAAATCACCAAAAATCATTCCTCCGCCAAGTTCATCTCAAAGTTTAAGTTCTTGTGAATGAAATCTTGCAATCAAATTCTCTTCCTACTGTATCAGCCAAACCTTTATAAGTAGATGATGATGAAATTCCTCGCCCTGCTGGTATCGATTTTAGCTATGGAAATGGTGATGAAGCTATTTATCAAGAAGAAGATGAAGTAGAATAACATCCTTCTAAAAAATCTTCTGCTGGTGATGACCAAGGTGGAAATGAAAAAGAAATTTCTCTCAAAGAAACTATCGCTGGTGAAAACCACGGTGAAGATGAAACTAGAGTGAATTAAGATGAACAAAATACTGGAGAGAGTGAGAAAAATAATGAAGAACATCCATTAACTCCTTCTGGCGAACTCAACATTGAAACTTGAGTTTCTTATGTAATTTTGTTTTCTTGAGTTGTTTCATGTTCTTGACTTTTTGCGAATATTGTACTTCAATCAACTTTGAAATTTACTCTTTTGATATTTTGTTTGGCGAGAAAGATAATGCCTCTTGTTTATTAATTCCCATACTTGCCTCTCATTATCTTTCTTGCGATGATCAAATATTTCCTGCATAAAGAATAGTTAATTTTTATAAATTTTTGTTTTATCATGTGATCTTATTTTGCTTTCCTAGTTAAAGGTCTTATTTTACCACCTCTTGTCATTGCGACAAAATCGCAGGACGTTCTTATATTTTTCATGTAAGGACCAATTGATCTTGCCTTAACTCTCTCTTTTTATTAAATTTTTTGTTGCAACAATATGACAGGCCTAAAATACTTGAGAAACTAAAGCCCCATGATATTAGCATCTTGCGACGAAATCGCAGGACGTCTTTACACTTTCATGTAAAAACCCATTGATCTCGTCTTATCTTTTTCTCTAGTATTATTTCCTCTTCAGGATTATCGTAAAAATATGACAAGCCTTTATACTCCCGTGAGTAAAAATCCTCATGAAATTTTCGTCTTAAGACACTTATCAGCTCCCTAATAGAGGTTGCCGCCCTTATCTTCCCCCTGGTTGCCCCTTCAAGAAGACGTACTTATGCCATACAAGACTAGTTACTCCCATCCGGTCTTGAAAACAACCAGTTATTTTCGCATCCTCTTATCCATTTTTCCTATATGGATTATGGTTACGAGACTGCACCTTAAGTGGGGGTTTCTTCGGGCCGAGAGAATCGTAGTCAAGACTTGCCAAGAATGGCCATGGTAGTTTCATACGCCCCGGGCACTCTTGGATCAACCGTATACCTCGGCGCCTTGATAATACTCTGCACTCCTTAGGAGAGTCCTTATTACCTTAGTCGCCCAACTCAAGTCATATGCTTAAGTTGAGAATCCAAGGTGCCTCTCCTGGATGGGCTTTATTGACCCCAAATCCACATGACTCAGGTTCTAGCGGCGGTGTAACCTTATACCTGAGCCATGCATACAGATACCCCCTTATATGACGTACTTTAGGTCTTATATTTGCCTCTTGCGAAATTTTTATTCGCGAACTAGGGTATACGCCATTAAGGTTCGTCACATTCTAATGTCTCTGCGAAATTGTATTCGCGTTTCTTCAGTCTTTGATTTTCTCTTTTTGCATTTCAGCTCTTGTATAATTTTTCAATTTCATCTTTTTCATTGAATCGAAACATATTTTTGTAAAATTCTCTTCAACAAATCATTTATACATTTCTCATACTTCACGATCTAAAACTTTTACCTTTTTTACTTACTATTTTCTACTTCTGCTTTTTTTGTTGCGCTTTGCTACGTTTTCTCCATCTGCGAGACGCTCACCATCTATTGGTTTTAGCATATGTTGACTTCGCAGCAGTCCTTCTTCTCACTGTTCTATAGTATCCACCATCAACCTTTCACTTCTTTTCTTTTGTTTGATGTTATGTTTCCAGTTTCTTTTCTTCGCATCCCTTTCCTCGCAAGATTCCATATCAATTTCATAGTACTTTTTTCTTTTAACCCAGTGTCCCTTGATGACTCCAACACCGCTGGGATGTGGAAATTTAATGCACTGGTGGTAAGTCGATGATATACCTAGAATCCCATGCAGACAAGGTCGGCCAATCAAAGAATTGTAAGGAGATTCAACATCGACAATGCAGAATTGAATCTTAGAAGATATTCCCTTCAATAGAATTTGCATTGGGATTTCCCCTTTGGGCTTGTTGGCAGTACCATTGAAACCATAGATCTTATAAGTCGATGGTATTAGATCCTCATCTCTTTCTCCCATGGTTTTGTAAGTATGATAAAATAAGATATCCACCGAGCTTCCAGTGTCAATTAGAACTCTGTTAATGGCCCAAGAATCTTCAGCTTCAGCTTCACCATCCTCATTTTCTTCATCTTCTTCTTCTATCTGTTTTGGGTTTATTTCTAATCTTACTACTAGTGGGTTGTCATGCATCTCGCCAGGCTCAGGTAATTCTTGTGCAGTGAAAGAAATAGTCTGCTTTTGACACTCTTCTAGTGACGACGCTTTTGCAATATTTATTATCTCTCTTCCATCTATATCTCTCGCAAAGACTCTGCTTAAAACATTGTCTTGGAAGTCTTCTATAGTCTTGTATGAATGTATGATGGAGTTACAGGATAGATTCTTTGCTTTTGCTCCTACTTCTATCACAAATGTTTCTCCTCCTTTTGTTGGATTCTCTCTGTGAATTTCTTGAGCTGGGGGTAGTTGCTGAGACTGTGGGTGATCTCTTAGAAAATGGTTTAATTTTCCCTGGTCTATTATTCTCAAAATGATTCTTTATACATTCCTGCAGTTGTTTGTTGTGTGACCATGAAAATGATGATAAGAACAAAATTCTAGACTTCGATTATTTGGATGTGGTTCTTTTCCCATGTTCCATGGTACGGGTATGTCCTCCATCAAAATTATAGCCTCCCAAATTTTCTCTATGCTAGCATTTAGAGGTGGCATCTTAATTTCTTCCCATATTATCTTCTGACTTCCTTGCCCTCTATAATAATTTTGTCTCTGACCACCATAAGTCTCTTGCGGCTGATCAAGCCTCTGAATTTTATTATTTCCACCACGACTGAAGAAATTTCTTTCCCTTTCGAACTCTTCTTGATCTCTGCTTCCCATAGCTACTAATTTCTGTTGTCCATCATCCATACTCTTTTCTTGCTTCACCTGTGAAGTACTCGCTACTGTATTTATTAACCTGGGGAGTAGACTTGCGTTTGCTGCGATCGAGCTAGTGTTCGCGATGGGATATGACTCCATCTCATTTTGTTTCTCCTCCAATGCAATGTATTCTTCTTGTAACTCTCGCAGCTCCGTCATGGTAATTGTATTTTTGATTCTGAAAATTTGTATATACAGTAGATTGGTTGCAAACATAGCATTAATAAAAGATAAAATGAGGTATCTCTCATCTACTCTTCCTGCCATTTCACTGCACATTGTCTTCCATCTTATGGTTAGATGTTTCAAACTCTCACCAATCCTCTGCTTTAGCCCAAATACATCTTCAATACCGGGTCGCGAAGAATTGTTGCTTATATAGGCCCCCAAGAATATGGTTTGTAGATGATTGAAATAAGTTATAGTGTTCTTGGGTAACCCTTCAAACCATTTCAGAGCTTCGCCAGTTAGGCTGGATGCAAAATATTTGCACAATACAGCATTATGGTTTTCCCACTGCAACATACACCTAACATAAGCCTTGATATGTTGAATAGCACAAGTAGTACCATCAAAAATACTGGTTAATGCTGGCAAGTTTCACTTTGGGGGTATTCCTCCTAACTGTACTTCTTGGGGGAATGGAGTTTTCGCAGCATCTTCAATGGCTTCATCAAGTTTCCTTCTGCCTCCCTCTCTTCTGTTATTTAACATTCCCCTCATTTATGCTAACTCTCTTAAGATCTGTTCATTCCCAGCCGAATTTTGTTCCATTGGCCTTTACAATGCAGCTTCCCTTCTTCTGCGTTCATGTCTATCTTGCCCTGCGAGATTTTGTGCTTCTTCTTCTGCATCTTTATTCTGCCTTCTTTCGCGATTTTCTTCTTCACCTCCTTCTTGAATTCACAAATGATTACGCCTTCCATTTTCTCTTCTGCGATTTTCTTCATTTCTCACCGTTTCTCTTCGTTTTCTTTCTATTCTCCTTTGTATTCTATCATATTCGTCATTGATATTATCATTGTTGCGATTTCTTGCACGTCTCCTTTCTCGATTATCATGATTATTTTGACGTATTCCTTCTTGAAACTCTTGTTCTTCCACTTCTGCTCTCAATCTTTCTCTTTCGCAGGCTAGACGTGCCTGCTCAGCATAATGTCTCTCAATTTCATTCTCAATTATTCTTCGGTTTCTTTGAATTTCTCGCTCATGTAATATTCTCCTACCTTGTTCTCGATTTTCTTCACCATTTTGGTTATTTCCACCTCCTTGATTTCTATTATCACGTCTATCATCCACATTTTTATCACGTAGAATATAGCGATCATTAATCATCTCTTCTTCTCCACAACATTGCTCTTCATTTGGATTTTGCATTTCCTCTCGAATATTTTCACCAGCATTTCTCACAGGGGAATTTCGTCTTGTTTCTTCTCTAAATGATCTTGAACTTGATCTTGCAGTACATCTCGATCTCCTACTTTGCAATCTCAAATTCTCCATTATTAACTCGTGATTTTTTCTTGTTAAATTTGCACGTTCTTCCGCCTCTAATCTCCTTTCCTCTTGTATTCTTTGTCTTAGAGCCTCTACTGCTTTATTTTCGTTATCTTCATGAATTAATCCTTCAAACGCCTCTTGATCTCTTCCATCTCTCCTTCCATTTCTTAATTGTCGGTTTTCTACTTCTTCCATTGAATCTGATCGCCAAGTATGCACGCTTACTTTTTCATACTCCATAGTTCTATCTTGTATCGGTGTTTGCTGATTTGGTTGTTGAATTTGATTTTTTATCCTTGTTTCTCACTCTGCGAGCGTCGCAGACTGACTCAAAGAATGACATTACGGATGACGGTGGTAGAAACACGGGAAGAGCATGACGATCCTGCGAAGATTACAACATCTGCGAGAATAAGCATTACAACTACTGCGAGAGTATCGCGAGTCAGATCCAAAAATAAGGGATAACTTAGTTGTCATCCACTATGTAACTATCCTATATAAATAGAATTAATAGACTCAGAAAGAGAGATATCAATTTTGGAGTTTGGAGAAAGTTTTGAGGAGAGAGAAAGTTCTTGTGAGCGGTTGTATTCTTGATTTCTTCCATTTCTTGTAACATTTCTGAGAATTAATCAATAAAGTGTTGTTTTTAATCTTCAAATATGTGTTGATAATTGTGGATTCTTGTGAGGGGTGTAGTGTAGGAATTCCTGCAACTACAAGTTTCACGTTGAGATATATGTTTTTGTAAAATCAATGTTTTGATTTTGAACAACTGTTGAGAGTAGAAAGTTATTCATGGTGAAATAATGTATGTATGTGAGTTTTCACAATGGTAAAATGGACGTCCGTACAAATTTTGAAAAATCATTCACACAGTAAAGATTTACGTGGGTTGTTCACGATTTTATGAAAGATTTTGCAAAATCAAGTTTTGATTTTAAACAATTGTTGAAAGCAAACAATAATGTTTTCATGAATTTCATGATTTCATAGTGAATGCACACACGATAGAAAATAAGTGAATGTTCACATGAAGGGTTATGTGAATTATTCATAATTTCATGAAAGTCAGTGTCGACTCTTGAATGATGGATTTTGCTCGTCTTCACAGGTTTTTTGAAGGTGTGAGCAAGTTTTCAAAGTTTTACGTTATTATCACTAAGTTCGTGAAATCATAAATAGGTAAGAGTTGAGAGTTACCATTATTGTAGATGCTGATATGAGCATCCTAATTATTTTTGTTGTGCTTTAATTCCACTGCTTTGATGAATCTACATCTACAGATGATATACTGAAGTAGGAATGTTGTATGGACATCACAACAACTTTACAAGAATGACTGGTTCCCATAATGATACTTCTAGAGATGATATCTCTACAGATGTAGCTTCAAGAAATGGTGCTTCTGGGATCTCTGAGTGATGGTGAAAGATCTTTCACACTGAGTTGTACTCCTGATTACTTAGTATCAGTAATGCATGGGAAGTCTCTGATGGAGGAATATAACATCGATAGAGCATCTCGACAAATTGGTCCTTGTTCGATAGATGTGGATTACCCAAAAATAGCAGTAAGTCTTCCGAGTGGAGAATCCTGAAATAAGGATCATAAAATGATATCGATTATTGTAAAGTCCCCGGCTGTTTCTTTGGTGAGTTGTTATCACTCCTTATATCATGGATTTTTCTTGTCCGTGCAATTAGGATCATGAAACCAAGGTTTGTTATTTCCTTTCAGAATTTTTCTTCATCGAGCCTTGATGGTCTTCAATTCATTGCTGTTGAACAAATAATTTCCGAATCGAGCGCCAAAGAAGAATTCGATGCAAGTACCTCTTCGTATAATCGTTTATGTCACTCCTTGATTGAAATACTACTAATTGTTGTTGATGTATTCAGGAGGAGATTTCCATGGAATGTGGGAGTACTGAAGATTCCCATTCGTCTTCAGAGGATGGTGAAGAAGAAAACGCCGGATTTCGAAACCGAGTGAAAGCAATGATGTTTCCAATGGTGATGTTGGCAATTCCGGTCCTTTGAGCACTTTAGGGACTACTTCAGTAAGTACCCATCATATATTTTCTTCATAGAAGTATGAAATTGCTGATTTGTTGACGAGTTAATGAAGATTCTTATGAATAAGTGAAATTTTTTAACGAAATACGTCACCAGAAAATTCAGAACTCAGCCTTTTAGGAAAAACGCCGTAAAATCTTCATCCGATGTTAGATTTTCGCGATATACCCATGTATTATGCCCAGGAAATTTCCAAGATTTAGTGAAGAATATTTTTAAGTTTGGAGCACATTTAGGGGTCGAAATCGATGAAATAGTAAACTTCCAGGAGACCCTCAGAAAATTTTCAGCTGGCATGTGGTCCAATGTTTTGGCCACAACTCTTTGCTCTTTCTCAAATTATTGTGAATTTTGGTTATGTTGTAGAGGACGTCCGTATGAATAGAATGGTATATAACCCATCCCTATATTCTTCAGCAATTCCTCCCAGCTCGCTTCTTTGTGCAGGACAGTGTAAAATCGTCTCTGAGGAGATTGTTGTAAAACACCCTTGTTGTGTCTTGAACGATTGGTGTAGGATTTCAATGTCATTGATTCATTTGAGATCAGGTACCCTTGATTGATACTTGAGCATGGTGGTGCTTGCAGTGCCATCTTCTGTCAGTAGTAGAATCATCACTTCTGAAACTCTGGTCACGGGACCATAACTGAGGTTTCTCTCGAGAGGGGGTGGTGTAATGACCATGGTTTCATGTCCCGGTGGTAGCATTCATTTTATGATGAATGATGAGTACATGAGAGTATGGTGCCTTGGGTCTTGAACTGTGAAACTGATCGTCATGATCAGTGGACTGTCAGTCCCCAGTATTTTGTTAAATCTCTACATTCGTTTTCTCTTCTTCTGGCAAGACTTGGATAGAAGACCCAAGTAGAAAAATTGACGTAAGGACCTAGGTGGTCGAAGTTGGAGGTACCTTGATGAAGTACTTAGTGAAAAGACCTGGTGGATACTGATCGACTGTGGAAGTTTTTGAATTCCGTCTATGGATTGCTGCTTGCATGTTGTACGCTCTGGAAGCTGTAGGATCCTCATACGACGTCGAAATTCGATGCTTGACCACAACTTTTGAAGCTAAGAGACTGAGTTATCACATGAGTGAAGAATCAATCAATTCAGAGTTGTATAGGTCAGCAAACGAAGCGTGCACATTTGTAATTTGTAATCCCATACAAACTTTTCAGATTTCTTAGACCTGACGGTAAAGGCCATATCTTCAAGCTCGTATGTCTGATTGATGTGCCCTTTTGATATGTTGCAGCAGAGACATAGACGAACATCTTTTGTTGAGGATAAATTGTCCCATTCCTTACCCATTGGTAATTTTTTGTAAACCCATGGACTGAAGTGTGTTGTATATCATTTGCAGAGGTGATGAGAACATCTTGTAGAAGTCTTTGGCTTGTGCCCACCAGTCATGCAAGCTTTGGGAAGACTTTCATGTGAACATATTTTCATGTATGAGACTATTCCTGATGCTGAGATCGCGATTGAATTCTCTCCAGAAATTCTTGTTGATGCTGAGACCATGAATGGAGTGCCTCCACATATCCTTGTTAATGCCGATACTATGGTCGGAGTTACTAAGATGTAGGTGTACTGGGAATACAACCCGAATTATCCTAATCAGTATGAATTTACTATGAACTGGATTCATCAGCGAGTCGACGTTGTTGCGGTAGATAGCAGCAGCGGTCTCCATTCCGGGTGTGATCAGTGAAGAGAGATGTTCCTTAGTCGTGCAAGGTTCGTGATGTAGAGATATTTTGTTGATAAATTTCTCATCGCATCAGGTTGCAATGACTTGTTATGTCTTGAATCTTGTCTAGTAAGATCAAGTCCCCAGTGTATGTTGAAGGAATTCGTGCCATCGATAGATGAATGATGTTGCATCTGCTTCAGGAGTCTTGTCATGGAGACAGTGAAGACTCAGCGATTGTAGTTCAGTTTCACTTTTAGTGTGTCATCGTCGAGATGTTTGTGCTGAATCCAGAGGCGCCATTATCGAAGGTGTACTCTTTGATTGGGAGTACAATTTGAAGACTTCTTAGATGCTTGAGCGTTGAAGCGTTGTATCATTTAAGCTTCAAATGTCTTAGGCTTGATCGTCTCGACCCCGAGTATCTTCTGTTGATTCAACATTCCTTTCCCTACGGTAGTGGGACTCAACACTTGTGCAGACATCAAAGATTTCTGATTTTGTGGCACACATGGACACTCCTGCAAGGTTACGAAGAAACACCCAAAGTGTTCATTTCCATGCTTGGACATTATCTCAGT
The DNA here is from genome assembly GCA_023529315.1 of Papaver bracteatum. Taxonomy (NCBI): domain Eukaryota; kingdom Viridiplantae; phylum Streptophyta; class Magnoliopsida; order Ranunculales; family Papaveraceae; genus Papaver; species Papaver bracteatum. The sequence goes on from JAJJWX010002877.1 coordinate 827,317, forward strand.
AATGAATGTCTCAATGCTAGATTTAGAGAAATGTCAGATTCAACCACTTGATAAAATACTAATGCGGTGAAGCTACCATTCATAACGTCTTGTGGAGTTTCCAGCAGAATTGAGTCCCCATGCTAGGATAGCATGTGAGGAAATAAATGACGTAGACATGGAAGGAGCGATACTTTCTTGAGCGCGGAACCTATTGATGAATGTCTATGCATCTGTTGCAAGTTCTTTCTTCAACCTCGTCAAAGTTCGAAATTTCTCCAAGTGCTCTGATGATGGATGTCCGTCAAATCTTCTGGATTCGAAATTTCTTTGGTGGAGAGATGTGCAACTAAGGAATATTTTTCAGTAGCCATATTTTCATCATGGATCCATCCTCACCAGAGGATCATGTCATACCCTGGATGTTCCTTGAGTATGCAAGACTTGCTTTCAATTCAGGTTGAGCCTATTCTCATCTTGAGATGATGTAGCCATGAACATCTCTGAGCGTTCCTTCATGATCTCTGATTGATATGGGATCACAAGTAGCTTCTTGTTGAGTGATGCCTGTGGATCTGAGGGTTTTTAGTGGAATGATATTGATGGCGAAGTAAGCATCAATCAACATTTTTCCAAAATCATTTCCTCTGAGATGGACGGTGGTAGGAAATCCCCAGTCATGTATCTCCTTTTCGGTGGATAAAGGTTCAAGGAGTATCTCTGGGATGGAAAAACATCTGACACAGTGTAATTCGATGTTGTGAACATGTCTTGCCTTTGTGTCTTAGACAGATAGAGAAATTTCTCAGATATGCTCGATCAACGATTGAGATGCTTCCTTGACTGGTTATTCAGAGAGTGTAAAGGTTCTAACTTGGAGAGGATTATTGTGTACTCCTTCAGTCCCCAGTTGAAGCTATTATAGATCAACCTCCTCTTTAGAGATATGCTTCAAAATATTGCAGTTACTTGTTGGATGATTGATGAATCCATGAAGGTGACAGTACCTGAGATTCTCCATTTTTCTTCAGTTCTCTCCTGATGAACAACAATTTGATTGCATCATCTTGAACCCAAACTTCCAGTAACACGATCACTTCTTTAATAAAACGAGGGAAGTTTGAGTCCTCGTTTGATAATTTCCCCGTTCGTTGATGCCGGGTCGAGGTTTGTGCATTTCAGGATTGGTTATATATTTTTTACGCCTTCAGAGGAGCCAGGGATATTGGAGAAGCGATCTGATGCTGCGTCTCGACTTTCCTTTCATTCCTTTCAGTAATAATATTTCTTAATGGCTGGAGATTGTACTGATTGTTGACTAGGAGTCGGCTACTTCGAGGTTCCACGACCTTGCATACTTTGTTCTTTCCAGTAAAGCAGGTGCAATAGTTGCTGATCATTTGGATGCTTCATGAAGCTCTAAAAAAGTCTAGAACCGGAGATTTTCCAGCCAGGCTCTGTAGACCGGGATCATTCTTTTGATGCAAAAGTCCACCAGTTTTTGTTCAGTGACATTCGAGTCATGACAATCCAAAGATTGGACTTTGGACCTCTTTACATAGTCGTTCGGATATTCATTTCTCTTCTGAAACATTCTTCCTAAGTCAGAGAGAGTAATATGCTCTGAGAAGAAGAAGTATTTCATGTAGAAGGCATTAACCATCCCCCCCTGACTAGTGATGCTCCCAGGTGCAATATTGTTGAACCAGGTGTATGCTCATCCTGCCAGAGATTTCGAGAATTCCTTCAGACAGACGACATGATTGTGTTCGTGCTCTCCTAGTGCCTCCAGGAATCGAGAGACGTGTTCTCAAGCATTCCTGTTTCATTGTAAAGTGTGAACGTTGGAGAAGTGCAGCCTTTTGGAAAAGGGATTCTTTGTGTAGCAGCGGGATATTGAGGTTGATGACGGTGCACAGACGGTGTGTGCCCCTTTCCTCGATTTTCCATAAAGCGTTCTAGATCTTCACGAGTGATGAAACTAGCAGGTTCAGGTTCTGCATCTTTCATTATTGTCAGGGACTGGAATAACTTCGGGATCCATAGTTGGAGATGATTCCTTGTCTTTTCCCTTCTCCCGAGTTTTTTCTAACATTTTGTCTGTAAGAGTCTTGAGGTAATTGCATAGCTCTTTCTGCGTCGCAGCCATGTCAGTATGATTTTTAGCAAGAACTTCCTGGACCTTCATGAGATCAGCAATGGTAGGCGGATTTTCTCTGAGTTTCTCGGGATGTCAACCAAAGAGAGGATGATTTTCGACATTAGTGTGAGGAGGGGTAGTGTCTCCACCACTGTTGGAAGCAGGAATACTTTCTGGAATTTTATCGTTGTTGCGGGTACTAGCAATGTTTGTGTTAGGATTTGTAACTGACCCTGACTTAAGACCAACCATTTTGTGAAAATGAGAAATTACAACCGAGAGAATGATCTCCCACTGTGGTCCCCAATCTGTAGATGGGTAAAATGGTTAGCTGGTTTTTTAGGAAAGTGAAGAGTTGAGCGCGTTGTCGAGACTCCTCGAACCGGGAAAACTGCTTAACCTCACACAGATACACTTCAAAGGGAGTGCTTAGATTCGAGAGATCAATCTTTAGTACTCCGGACTAAACCAAGTCAATCCATTCCATAGTCAATTCGGTCATAAATAGGGAGATGAGTTGATCTGTAGGAGGGAAGCTGAGAATTGTGTGGGATCAGTAATGATCAAGGATTATGGATGTGTTGAAGGTTTCTGTAATAATTGGTGAACTGTTGAGTTCGAATAAGTTCTGATGGATTTATGAATTCTTGAGAGTAGTTGCTCGAGAAATTCTGTGTATACTAAAAACATTGTTGTTTAATCATGGATTCAAAAACTTATTTATATTGTCAGAGTTGTGAACACCTTAATCCCTATAAGTGTGACGGTTTCATGAGTGGAAGAGTGGGAAAATGGAAGATCATGGTAAAATCAGTTCCATGTCGTGTGGAGACTTGACGGATCGTGCACCCACTATTTTGCTAACTCTTTCAACCGTTGACACCACTTACGCACATTTCTCGTCGTGGATGAATCCACGTGCTGTAGGCCACCAGACCAAAACCCTAGTTGTTATCCCCCAATTTGACGTGATTGATGTCTCACGAATCGTGGAGTCTGCATGACATACGTGTATTTAGTTTGTCAGTTGTTGACTGATTAGGCAATGAGCCTAGGTTTTGTTGAATCGAGCATGTTTGGCAAATGCTCAGCGATTCATGAATGTTAATGTTGTTTGTTTGAGAAAATATTGTAAATTCAACGAGTTGTTGAATATTGATGAGTTACTGAATATATGTGGATTATTCGAGCAACTGAGCAAGTATTGCTTAATTCGGCGAATTACTGAAATATTGAAAATTTGACGTGCAATTGAGCAATTCGACAAATTACTGATAAATTAAGAATTTGACGTGCAATTGAGCAAGTATTGCTCAATTTGACAAATTACTGATAAATTACTAAATATTGATAGCTGGATCAACATTTGAGCAACTGAGCAAGTATTGCTCAATTCGACGAATTATTTATGGGTGACGGGACCTTACTAAAATATTGGTAGATTACCGAATATTATATAATTAATCCGCGTGGATCAACATAAGTTTATTTGGTGTTTGAACTTGCTCAAAATAATGATTTGTTGAGCATTTGTTCGAAAACCCTAATATTTGACGAATTGCTAAAAATAGGTCATGAGCAAAGGAGGGACCGACCACATGATACCATGGACGTCCATGTGATGCCAAATTGCTCGAGTGAGCGTGTATCGGGGTTCTCAGTTAGAGAGTTGGTGAAGGAATGATGATTAAATGCCGGTTTCATCATTTATTGAATTACTGGTGGGTTCTACATTAGGCATAAACCTAAGTATGAAAGATGGGGACCGAACAAGAGAGCATGGGGCCGTATCTTGGTGGTCACAGGACTAGATGTTGTTCGTTTGAGAAATCCCCAAGTTGGTTGGAGAGAGTTTGGGCCCAATACGGGCGATTGTGCAAATTAGGTCAAAAATGTGAAAACGTGTGGGATCGGCTTTGTGCAATCCCTAGGAATGACCCTGGTCTGTCATTAAGGCATGCACGTGTTTTTGTGGTATCCGTGTCTCCGTATTGAGAGATTCAATATTTTCTGATGTGCGTTCGAGCAACATTGTGAATTTTCAGAAGAGTTTCACCTTTACTGAAATTCTTGATTTTTGTTGGAATGAGCATGTATGCTCAATTAATCAATATTTTGTAAATATTAAAATAATAATATTTTAACATTTACAATTGCCGTGAGAGGCTAGCCGGTCATGTGGCCACATTGGCTTTTGAATTTTCATGATTTGAGCAATATTCGAGAAATTATGAAGAAATCATGATTTTTGCTCAAACCAAGGAGTTTCATGAATTTGAGGAAAATAATAATTATAAAAGACTATGGATTGCACGGTGTAGGACCGGCCACGACTAGGGCATGACCGTACGGCTATGTTGCCCGGTCCCGCACTCTTTTCCTATTTTGTAATATTATTTTCATGAATCCGTGATGTTATGGAGAATCCATGAGTTTTGTTGAAATGGAGGAGTTTCATGAGTTTAGGGAATAATAATTATAAAATGCTAGGGATTGTGAGGTGTGGGGCTGGCCACGGCTTGGGTATGGCCGTCCGGCTATGTTGCCCGGTTCCGCACACCTTTCTCTGTTTTATAATATTATTTCATGAATCTATGAAGTTATGGAGAATCCATGAATTTTGTTGAAACTCGGGAGTTTCATGAAATTGGGGAATGATTATTATAATAGGCTAAGGATTGTAAGGTGTGGGACCGGCCACGGCTGGGGCATGTTGCCCGATCCCGTAACCTTTCCTTATTTTATAATATTTTTATTTCATGAATCCATGAAGTTATGCAGAATTCATGAATTTTGAAAAAACAAGGAAAGTTGGTAAAATCAAGGAGTTTTTCACGAGTTCATGAAAATAACAAAATATGGCAAAAAAATGGAAGGAGCATGGGGACCTTCCACGGCTAGGGCATGGCCGGCGGGCCCGGCCTCTGGGCGCTCCTTATTATTTTATTAATATTTGTTGTTTTCTCCTGTTTTGCGTTGGATTCCTCATCTGCTCATATTTTTGGATGCCCGTTCGTGCATTCAGGTGCTTAGTCGTGCATCATTGTCGAGTACACTTACACCATTTTTGTGGGGCTTACTCAGTGATGGTCAGGATGCCCGACTTTGAGTATTTGATGCTGATCCATGAAATTCAGTGTATAATAATTCATGAAATTGAACAAATAAAAATGAGTAGTTATTTATTATCAATTCATAGGATCAGTTGTGGATTTGACCATGATTTCGGAATAATAAAATAGGCATTACCATTCCATGGGATCGTGGATTCAACCATAGAATCAGAGTAATAAAATTATGTTTTACCATTTCGTGAGATTAATAGTGAATTCGATCATGAAATCAGAGTAATGAGATAATATAAATTGTTATTTTCATTCCATGAGATCAAGTCGTAGATTCGATTATGAAATTGGAGCAATCGTTATTGCCATTTCATGGGATCAGGCCGTGGATTCGACCATGGAATTAGAGCAATTGTTATTTCCATTCCATGGGATCAGGTCGTGGATTCGACCATGGAATTATAACAATAATAGATTATCTTGGGAATTCAGTGGTGAATGTCACGGCAGAATTAATCTATGTACATAGTCAGGAGACGACTAATATCCTGACGGCGCTCTCGAATCCTTACGAGAATGTCCGAGTTTATACATGGTGGCTCTACATAGTAAGGATCAGTGAGTGTCACTTTCCTAAAAGCATTCATGTCCTAGCCGTGGACGGTCCCCATGCTCTACATCTATTGCTCTCAATCTTACAGAGAACCTCCCAATCGTTCTTCTATATAGAGAGGTGTCGCTCTCATGTAGTTAGGGAACAGTGAGTATCACCGATGTCCTGAAGGCATTAAGCCCCATCAATAAACAATTATGTAGGAGGACCGCCCAATTCTATTATTCTGTATAGAGTGTACAATGAAATGTCAGGGATCGAACACTCAGCTAGTGGAGGATTTTCGAAAGACATGTTCAACATGGCTTCGTAAAATATGAATCATCACATGCCAGAAGCTGTACCAGAAACATGCAGTATCATGATTTTACGGATTTATCCCTTGTTGAAAATCCACCATCAACAATTCTAGATCGCGAAAGCCCAAACCTCCATTTTTTTATAGGTATTTACTCTTTCCCCTGAAATAAAATAAACACCTTTCTTCTCTTGTTTCTTCCACCGAAATCTTCGTTGTACAACATCCATTTCCTTTATCGTCTTGTTTGGGATTTTGAAAATTCCCATTTGGTGTGATGGCATAACATTAAGAACATGCTTTACCATTACAGATCTTCCTGATTATGTTAAAAACTTACCATTCCATCTTAGAAATCTTGTCTTCATTCCTTCCACCAATGAGAAAAAATATTTTGTTCTTCTTCTATTGAGAAATAACAGGATTCCCAAATATTTTTCTTCAAGTGACATCTTTTTCATCTTTAGTCTTCGAAGTAATATTTTGCAGTGTCTTGAGTGTATATGCTTTGAGAAGAAGACTGCAAATTTTTGAAAGTTAATTTTTTATCTTGAGGCCAGTCCTAAGTCCCTGATGAGTTATAAAAGATTATCAACATTGTGTATATTTGCTTTCAAAAATAGAATCATCTGCAAAGAGATAGTGCAAAACTAGAGGTGCATTTTTTGCAATCTTGATGCCCTATATTTTCTCTTCATCTTCGGCTTTGGCGAGTGACCTTGTAAATAGTTCCATGGTAAGAAGAAATATGTAAGGTTACAATGGGTCGCCTTGCCTTATCCCACGACTAGGTTTGAAAGACTTACAAGGTGACCCGTTGAGCAATATTTGTATCTCCGTTGTGCTGACACATTCTTGTATCAGATTACAAAAGTGATCTGCAAAACCAAAACTCTCCATAATTCTTATCAAGAAAAACCATTCTACACGATCGAACGCCTTGGACATGTCAATTTTCAGAGCCATGAAACCTTTCTTCATCTTCTTCCTCTTCATGTAATGAATCAACTCATACGCAAGGGTAATATTATCGCCAATATTTCTCCCAGGTACGTAAGATGCCTGCATTGGTGAAATCAATTTTTCCATTAAAGGTAATCTCATTGCCATTATTTTGGTAATGAGCTTATACGTTGTGTTATATAGTGCTATTGGCCTATAGTCTCCTGGTGATTGAGGCAGCTGCACTTTTGGTATCAAGCATAGATTGGTTATGTTCATTTTCGGGAGCATCCTTGCACTTGCAAAGAAGCTTTGAATCATCTGAAATACATTGTCCTTCGTTGTGCTCCATTGTGATTAAAAGAAGCTTGGTGGGAAACCGTCAGGACCAGATGCTTTCTAAGGCTGCATGCTTTTTAGAGATGCACAAATTTCCTCTTCTTGTGGTATACTTGTGAGAACAACATTCTCTGCTTTAGTGATGCATTTTGGAAGAAGGCTGAAAATTTCTTCATTATTCCTAGGATTGGTTGTGCTCATGATAATGGTGAAGTGTGATGTGAGAAGTTCTTCTAGATTATCCATGCATGAGCACCAGCTACCATTTGGTTTAAGAAGTGACTCAATATGATTCCTTGACTTCCTTATGTTTGTTTGCTAATGGAAATATTTGGTATTCTGGTCTATCTCATGAAACATAAGATACCTTGACTGCTTCTTATAAAACTCCACTTCTCTTGCATGCCATTAATTAATGTCATTTTCTACTTTTTTAATTTGAGAAGTAGTGTCTGCACTTGTCGGTAACTGCATGGTCTGATCCTGACTGTGATATGTGGTTTCAATAGTGTTGGATCTTGGTGCATTAGATTCCATCATCGAGTTATTATGATTTTCCAGAATATAAATATTCGTGTTATCACTAGTGCTAGGAGGTTGAACATGTATGTTATGAGGGTTCATGTGAGGTTCATTGTTTAGTTCAGAGTTTCTCATCCTTTTGCTCTGTCTTGATTCATCTTCATTCATAGAAGCTTCCAAGGTAAGTTGCACTTCATATTTGTCCATATATTCACCATCATTTCCTTCATAGACATCCGCCTCATTCATCAGATATTCATCATGTTCTGCCTTCATCAAACTGTCCAGGTACAAGAGATGAGAAGCATACATGCACTTGCTATAATCATGATCGATGACAAAATACTTTGGACAGATATTTTTTGGCTGCAATTCCCTGTGATACTGGATCCAAACTTTTCCTTTAGTGGATGTGTTCCACCATCCTCCTCTATGTAATGGATCTTTGATACTCATATCCACTCTTGCTTTGACTGTATTGCCATATCTTGGTCTGCAGTTTGGGGGATTTGTGGAAATTTCTTCCCCATGAATCCTATAGCTTTATCCACACTAGGCTATTAAGATGTTCCATCCTTAAGTATTTAAACTGAATGGTAAAAACTTGATGTGTGAACTTGTACTCAATTACTAGAACCCCATTGGTATACTTTTGAACATCAAAAAATGCTTCTCCCATGATCCAAGGTCCATTCCTTATGACTGCATCTCTTTCCTCCTCAGAGTTTAGGCGAACCAAATTGAGATTATGCCCCATCACTTGTATCTGTTTATTCATGTAGCTCCTTGTTGATGGTGGATTTTCCGTTTAAGGTTAAGATTGTAAAACCTATAAAAAAATGTGCGCCAACATCTTGTAAAAGATAAGGCCATTAACAAGTGATGGATACTCCTTCACTTTATCAATTCACCAAGAATGGAGCATGTGGCAACAATCCCATTCTGTGAATAAAATACGCGAAATTCATCCAGGTTGGAGCATGTAGCAACAATCCCATATACCCTGTGAATTTCCAGCATTATTAATTAATGCGCAACAACCTTGTATTTCCTGTACTCATTATCAGTGCGGCATGACGATTGAGTGTTGCTCTTAGCGGAGCAACACGAACCTCCAAGCATTATAATAAAACCATGTACGAAATACCCGTACTGGCTGAACTCTCGGTGTGTTATACTAGCCCGATTGAGCCCCTCTCGGTGTACTATACTAGCCCGATTGAGCATACAGACTGACCGTATCAGTATGGATATGATCACGACCATCCAACTCCACCAGCCTGATTGGATGGCCCAGATCGATTCCATCACCCCCAAGCAGGTATGGAATACCTGCCGAACCAACGTGGAACCCGCATGGTCGGCCTCCCTTAGCCTAGCTTGCCAAAACGTCCAAACCATAGCAGTATGGATGGAAAACCCTAAATTAGGGTTTGCGACACATTACATGTGTCCCAAAATAGCCTCAACCATCCATGTTCGTAGGTATAGATGGAGGGTGCAGATGTAGATTCAAAGGGCACGGAGTATGTCAATACAATCACCGCAGGCCCGCATACATACCTGACCAATCGGTCAGGACCAACCATGGTTGGTCATTCCAAATCGTGCGCCTGAATGGAGCATGACGCACGACTTTGAAACCCAAAAATTAGGGTTTTGAATCACGAGCGTCCATCTTCTCTAGCACGAATGGAGGGTCCGAGATTAGATCAAAGCAGGTTCGGTCATGTCAACATGACCACCGTGGACCCATCTATCCCCTCACCTAATCGGCCAAGGCATGCCATGCCTAGCTATCCCCAAAT